>PVJX010002097.1:0-138846 GCA_004027295.1 Dolichotis patagonum | reverse complement strand
CAGCGTCACCACAGCCAGCTGCAGGATGCCGGCCAGGTGGTCTGACCTTCCTTGCCTCAGTTTCCTTGCCTGCCAGCTAGAGGTAATGAGGACTCTGCAGCTCGTGAGCTAACTCACATGAGATGCTCATGACTGTGCCGGGGCCTCCGAAGGGCTCCCTTCCCAGCCCTCGGGCTCCTGCCCCTCCGCTGACATCTGTCGAACACAGCATCCCCTGTGCCGCTTCAGGTGAAGGAAAGAGCTGTTCATGCTGGTGGCTGGGGACACATCCATAAGCCTCCATGACACTGCAGGTCGGGGCACCGTGGCCAGTGGCTCACCTGTCCACCTTCTCTGAGAAGCGTCTGCGACCCGCACCAGGACCTGGCTGCTCAGGGGGGCTCTTGGGGAGCACACGTCTGCACGTATCCAGAAAGAAGCCAGGCAGAAGGACAGCACAGGCAGCAGTGTGGGGCTGGGGGTCTGAGGAGCAGCAAGGGAGCTGGAGTGGCCAGAGCAGCCGAGATGGCCATGCAGGAAGGACAGGCAGGGCGGGGGGGCCTGCACCCCACATGGGGGCTTTTGCGCCATGAGACGAACGGGGCTTGCTTAGGGGGGTGCGTTCTGATTGCTGTCTGGCGCCACACTATGGGGCTGGGACGGAAGCATTAGGAAGTTCCGAGGGCGTGACCAAGGTGACAGCCGGACACTGGGGCGGGGGTGACAGGCAGCACAGAGACAGACCTTCGTTTCTTTTTTTAAGTGAACAGGCTTATAAGCTCATTTGCCGGTTTGCATCAGCGACGTCCAGTTTTGCTTGTTTTCGGCTCTGAGGCTGGCGTCCATGTGGGGCCATGCGGCCCCCACTTTGGCGGCCGCCTCAGTCCTGTCCCCAGCATTGGTTGCAGCTCTGTTGCCAGCCACCCTCTCCCAGCACCTAGCAACCACTGCCCTGCAATCACGCCTTTTCCAGGATGGCCTGAAATGAGCCCTGGGGACGTGGCCTCCTGGGGGACACCGCCCACTCCCATCACTGCCCAGGCGGTCAGGGCCACATCTGTCTGGACAGCGCCACCTTCCTCCTGCCAAGTCGGCTTCCGTTGTGTGGCGGTACCGCGTCCTGCTCATCCATTTGCCACAGAGGCAAATGTGATGCGTCTAGTTCTGAGCAATCACAGACAGAACACTACAGATATTTACATGGGTGCATTGTGTGAGTATGTATTTTCATTTATCTTAAGTCACTGCTGAGGACTCATCTGCAGGGTTTGACAGGAAGTGTCCATTTAGCTTCCCAGGGATGCGACACCTCATGTGTGCACCAGAATGCAAAGTGCTGCCCTCCGCGCCCTGGCCAGCACTGGCGATGTCAGCTTCTTGGTTGCTTTTGCTTCCATTTTTCCACTCTCACGGGTGCGTGCAGTGTCCCGTTGCAGGTTTAATTTGCATTTCCCTAAACACAGTACCCATGTGTCAGTGTTTGACGATTGGTGTGGAGTTTGCTGCAGTCCTTGGCTTGTGTTTACGTTTGGTCCACTTTGGAGGGATCCTTACACACTGCGCAGTTCCTTCGCCAGGTTTGTGATTTGCAAATGGTTCTCCGTCTGTGTCTTGGCTTTGCCTTCTAACACTGAAGCTCGTCATTTCAATCAAGTCTGACCTCTAGATAGCAACCTCACGTACTTGGTGTTGTGCCTAAGAGCTCAGCGCGCAGCCCAAAGTTGCAAAGACTTTCTTCTGTGCTGCCTTCTACAAGTTTTACAGTTCCATATTCACAGTTACGAGCTGACTTTTCCGTGGACTGCGAGGCACAGATTTTACATACCGACATCCGAGGGGCGGCGGCCTTTCCCCCGCTCGGGTTCCTCGGCGCCTTCAGGTCGGTCAGTGGGGCGCGGCTACGCCCCGAGTCTGTCACCCTCTGAGGCACTGAGTCCCTGTGCCTCCAGCCCGGCTCTCTCCCTCCCCATAGCTCTGTCGAGAGTCCTCGGGTAGCCTGGCTCTTCCGATGTTCTTCTTTTCCCAGTTGTTAGCTTTAACTTTCCACATAATTTTAGAGTCAGCTTGTCAATAGCTACAAAGACCTGCTGGGAGTTTTGATGGTGCTGTGTTACCGTGCAGGAGAGATTACGCCTGAGCACGGAGCCTCCCGAGCAGACTGCGATGCGTCTGCATGTTTGTCTTGTGCGGCTGTGGTGTCTTTCGTCAGTGCACAGTTGCTGTGGAGTTTCTGTTGGATTTACACTTGCATGTTCGTGTATTTGGGGCTTATTGTACGTGGCACCTTTTAAATTGCTTCCTGTTTCTAATTTCCGTGGACACTATCAGCAAATCTCGTTGACTTGTGTCTTGACCTGTGTCTTGTGGCCAGTGCAGACATACTTGTTAATCCTGGAGGGGTTTGGAGCTTCCTTGGGGTGGGCGTCGGAGACAGCTCCCTGGTCAGTGCCTGGCCAGCGTCTCACCCTGCCCTCCCCAGTGCATGCTCCGTTGGTTTCCTTTGCTTGCTTCAGTCCTTGCTCAGGTTGAGACTTCCCTTTGTGGGGTGAATAAAGGTGACAAGAGTCGACCTCTCTGTGCTGTTCCTGATCGTATGGAGCAGGTCTTTAGTCTTCTTCAGTATGAAGATAGTAGTTAATTTTTAGCAGGTGCTCTTTGAGGGTCAATAAAGTTCCTTTCTAGCTGGGTGTGGTGGTGCATGCCTGTAATCCCAGCACTTGGGAGGCTGAGGCAGGAGGATCACTGTGAGTCCGAGACCAGCCTGGGCTACAAAGCGAGCTCAAGGCCAGCCTGAACGGCATAGTGAGGCCCTGTCTCAAAAAGACAAAATAATAGTAATAATAGTAAAGTTCCTTTCTGTGCTTAGTTGCTGCAAGTGTTTTAACGATCACGACCGGATGTTGAGTTTTGTGCGATGATGCACTTGCGCCTGCTGGGAGGATCAAGTGGCTTCTTCATTAGTTAATGGGATGAGCGATACTGGTCAGCTTTGATTGTGGGAAATGGACGGAACATACAGTTTATCACTGACCGTCTCAAGGGCACAGTCCAGGAGCGTGTGGCATATTCACACAGTGGCAGCCGTCCTCGCCCCCAGCTCAGAGCCCTCCCACCACCCCCAACAGAAGCTTTGCACCCCTGAGCACGGACTCCCCACTCCCCCACCCTCTGCTGCCTGGCGGCCTCCACTCTGATTGTCACCCCTACGACTCTGACTATTCTCAGTGACCATTCCATATGCCACATACAAGTGGGAAGTGTCTGATAATTTTTTAATGTTTAACCAGCCTCATATTCCTAGGTTAACCTCACTTGATGATATATCAGCCGGAGATGATTTGCTGAACTCTGTAAGGATTTCTGTTCCCGTGTTCAGAGGAATGCCGTGCTGAGGCGGGTTTCCCCTTGTGTGGTCTTTGTGCTTCAGTATCAGGGTGATACCAGCCTCATAAAACGAGTTGGGCAGTTTTTGCTCCTCTTATGTTTTCTGGAAGAGGCTGGTATTATTACTGCTTTAAAATTGGTATTATTACTGCTTCAAGAGAGTTCTCCAGCAGAAACATCTGGGCTGGAAGTTTTCTGAGACAGTTTCCATGATTCCAGTTCATTTAAGAGATAAAAGAATGCTCAGGCTATGCATTTCTTTTTGAGAATGTTTTGGTAATTTGTACCATCTAAGAAATTGGGCAGCTTCTAAGAAATTATGTTGTCAGACTTTGGGGCATGACTTGTGTATTGTCATCACCCCTTAGTGTCTCTGGGTTGTGACAGTATCTCCTTTTCATTCCTAGGATTGGTCATCTCCTCTTTTTCCCTCGGTTATTATGACTAGGAGTTTGCCAGTATCACTGTTTCTTTTTGAAGAACAGGCTTACGATTTTATTGAGTTTCTATGCTGTCTTTCTGCTTTCAACTTATTTATTTCTACTCTTTTCTTTATTTGCTTTTATTGCTTGTTTCACATTTACTGGTTCTTTTTTTCTAGATTCCTTTACTGTAATTTTTTTTCTTTCCAGATTTCAATAGTCTAAGATTTCTTAAGCTTAGATAATTGATTTGAGACATTTATTCTTTCCTAATACGACCCATTAATTAATACTATAAAATTCACCCTAAGTACTACTGTAGCAGTGTCTCAAACATTTCATAGTATTGTATGCTTATTTACTTAAAGTGTTTTCTTGTTTTGTGAGGTTCCCTCTTTGACCTTTCCGTTACTTAGAAGTTTGCTTCTTAATTTCCTGAGGTCTGGATATTTTTCAGATATCATTTTGTTGTCCTGACCTAATCCCATTATGCTGAGAGGACACACACTCGTGACGCAGGTTCCGTGGTGCGCTGACCCTCGCTTTGGGGCCCTGGGCAGCGCACACGTCAGAGTGTACTGCTCTGCTGGAGACGCGTGAATAAAGGTCGTTTGGTTGACGGTGTTGCATTATCTCTTTCTATCGTTGTTATCAGTTCTTTAGGTACAGCTCCTTTTTCTCCTTTAAGAGCTCTTACCCTTGTTTCCTCCGAGAGGGTGCCTCACCTCGGGAGCGTGGTCAGCGTCACTGGTCCTGCCTTCCCCTGGGTCACTCGAGGCCTGCACCTATCAACAGCCTTTTTCTCTAGAAGGGAGCTGTGCTTTCCCAGCTCTTTCAGGGGTCACCCTGTGTCTCTTCCTGATATGCTGGGTGCTGGCGTGGCATCTGGGGTGTGTCGGGTCTGGAGCCAGGCGGCGTTTCCCCGTGGCAGGTGATGAGCGCTGCGGGCTGCCCTGCTGGTTTACCCTCTGGCGGCTGTGGCTCCGATGTGAGCCGGTTTTGGAGCCCTCTCCGGGCTGTTCGGCTCCTCCGCACGCACGCACCACCAGGATCAGGCCCACGTCTGCCTGTTCAGACACCTCATTGTGGTCGCTTAGCCACGTTCCACGTGTGTCACTTGGGGGCAGAGGGCGGCCCCGAGCATGTGCTGACCCACGAGCACCGCCGGGAAGCTGCCCTGCGCCTCTCTCCACCCTGAGGTGTCCCCACCATTCCGTTTCGGGGGTCCTTGCCCCATGCTCTGGCTAAGAAGCCAAAGGACTCCACTTCCTTTCCTCTGTGGACTTTGCCCTCTGCATTTGTTCTTCCAGCAACTGCTGGGACTAAGAAGCCTCCCTAAGCGACCAGCCTGGCTTAGCATCACACTGCTGCGGTCCTGACACTTTCCATCTCCCGACGGTTCATGCTGAGATTTGCTGCAAGTGGCTATGTTTTGTTTTCTTTGTTGTTGGCTGAAGTGGTCGTGATGTGTGTGTGTGTGTGTGTGTGTGTGTGTGTGTGACATTTTCCTCTTTTCTTGCAAATCTGCTACTTTCCATTATTTAGCATCATAGAGCCACATTAAAGAGGCTTCATTACTGCTCGTCTGCAGCGCACATGGGTTACACCCCGGTTGTTTCATGGATGTAACACAGCTCGATTCTTTTCCATCCCCTGCTCTCCCCCCTCCCTCGTTCTTTCTTTTCTTTTCTTTTCTTTTTTTTTTTTTTTTTTTTTTTGAGGCAGAGTCTTGCTATGTGGTTCGGGCTGGCCTTGAACTGGAAGCAATCCTCCTGCCTCAGCCTCCGGAGTGCCAGGATTACAAGCACGCCTCACCTCGCCCCGCCGTTCCTCCATCTCTCTCTCCCCTTCCCATTTGCAGAAGACCTATCTCCCTGTTTCCTGTTATCTATTTTTATCTTGTTCTTTAAATTATTTATACTTTAGGTTTCTCATACAAGAGGAAGTAGGCTTTGGGCCGCGTTGTCTTCTTCTGAAGAATATTGGTTCTTCTTTGGACCAGCGGTCTGGCTGTGCAGGCTTCATTGTGCATCACCGAGTGATTGCGCAAGAAGGACTCAGCATCAGTACTCAGTCTTCTTGGTGGGTTTGGGGGTTTGCTTTGCTTCTTGGGGTGGGTGCAGAGGAGACCTTGCTGGCGGGCGTGGTCCTGCTCCCGAGGTATGAGTGTTCTGGCCGGAGCCTTGGTTTGTGAGCAGGCCTGGCCCCTGTGGCTCTGTGCCATGCTCACCACCCTACCCCAGGCTTTTTGTTTTGGGCTGCTCTCAACCTGGCTAGCCGGACGGCAGGGCGCCCCTCACAGGCTGCTGAGGAGGCTCCCAGGTGGGGTCAGCTGATGCCTCATCCGGGTCTCCAAGCTCTGCCTCAGCAGCTTAAGTAGTCACATCTGGCCCAGACCCCCGCTGCCTCCACTGGAGAGCACAGCCAGGCCGTCCAGGGCTCACCTGGGGCCCCCACGCTGCTGTCAGGCAGCGCAGCTCGCAGGCTGCTCAGCGTCTGGAAGCAGCACCTGGTGCATTGCGTGCGATTCGGGCGTTGTTTATAGCGGGGGAGCTGGTCCAGGACCCCAGACGAAAGTCCTCTGTCCGTGTCAAACGCGGCCTCTTTTCAGAATTATCTCACTTAAGATAAAAGACCTCTGCTCAGAGGAGTTATAAAAACAGCGTCGCAGAAGGGTATACAACAAAGAAAACAATCACCCCAGAACACGGTGAGGGGACAGCACCATTAGAGTAAATCTTACACTGAGGCTTCTAAAAAAAGCAGAACCACTTGGACTCGAACATTTTTAGCCCTGTTCTGTTAAAAAGTAAACTTGTAAATTTCAGGGCCTCTCCTTTGACATATTTAAAGGTTAGGCACATTCTCCAGAGAGCTTTGTGTTCTTTTAACTCAGAAGCAAGGATTCTGTTTAACAAGCCACTCACTCCAGGCCCTTGAGGATCAGAGGCCACTGAACTGTTTGGGAGTGACCCCCATTGGGATCATGTCCTGGCTGCTCCTTGCCTGGATGCTACTGTCTGGCGCAGAATTCCCAGTCATTTGTTAGGACCACGCAGCCCCCAGGCGCCGAGGTCAAGGGGGGACGCAGCGCGTCTGCGTCATGTCATCCGGGAGCCAAACATCGGCCATCCAGGACCTCGCGCTGGTCTGGAGCCAGGCGAGAGATGGCTCATTTGTAAATCTGTCTGCTCCGGGCCGGGTGCCCAGCAGGATATGCACAGTAGGAAGTGGACGTCAGGTCACTATTTATTGCCTGGAGAGGACGGAGGAGCTGTCGCATCTGGACTGATTCCGTCCTCCAAGATCCTGGACCCCTGCAGTTGCTGGCCCCACTCAGGCGTGCTTGAAGGACGGCCGCATGGATGGGCAGGGGTCTTTCCAGGTCAGTCTCAGTGGCTGGATCTCGCCTCCAGTACCTGGAGCCTCGAGACCTCAGCTGTGTATCTCCCTCCTCCACCAATGAGGTGGGGCGGGGGCATAGGGATACACTTGGAGAAAGCATTCCAATTTCTTTAATGCTGGCCCCTGATAGCCACACTGCCGGCTGCATGGCCTCCAGGGGTTCTTCCTGCGACAGAGGGAAGGAGGAGGCCCTGCTGTCACTTGTAGGAAGTTGGGATGACAGGAAGGACAGGCAAGTCCTGGAGCAGCAGGCGAAGGGGCATCATGTCTGTGGTAGCTGTGCTTGTAAGAAGCAGGGAAGAGGTGGCCATCCCCAAAGGCCCCTCTTTCCCCCCTCGTTTGAGAGTCCCAGATTCTGCATAGCCGAAGGGAAAATCTGCCAAGGTGGCTGTCCTCACAGGATAGCACGGCCACTGCTTAGGGCTGGGCTGCGTTTGAAGAGATGCAGCAGGTGGGGCACCTGGTCCCAGGGCCCCAGTTCAGGGAGCTACAGCTCTGGTCCAAGCAGGTGGGGGCCGCTCACCCTCTGAGGCCCAAAAGGCTGGGAGCAAACTCAGACTGTAGGAGGGGCGCCCCAGCTGAGGCAGCAGCGGCACTGCGTCCTTGCCACGCTTGCCTGCAGCCTGGAAGCTGGTGGGTGCGGGGGTCCTGGGTGGCTTAATGCCCAATCAGCTTCCTGAGATTAATTTTCCTGACAGCTTATTTAAAAGGAACTCAGCTAATGTGTTAAAAAATACCTGCGTTTGTGTCAGATCAGTGAAGAGAGACTCAGTTTTCAGCAGGTATGGAGATCCGTGTTTTAAAAAGCCCCAGACGCCTTGCATGCCCGTCACAAAGAGCCTCAGAAGCCCTCGAGGTGCTTGAGTCCCTCCTCAGCTGTCCTAGCGAGGTGCTGGGCCCAGCAGGGCCTGGCAGGCCGGCAGCTGTGAGCCATTATGCGCCGGGCAGAGGCAACGCTGCTCCATTTTCCGTTTTTCCCCTGGCATGCATTGTAATGGGGTGACTGGGGTCCCCAAAAGATAAATGCCTGGAGCCTGGGCTCACCAGGAAAAGGGCCCTTGCCAGTATCACTGAAGATGAATGGCACATGTATCCCTGGAGTCATAGCCAGGCACTTGAGGTGCACATGTGTTGGTGAGGGGTGACCCTGGCTGTGCTGACCAGTGTCCTTAGAAGACAGAGGAGGTGAGGTAAGGCTGGGGCTGGAGGGGTGGGACCTAGCACCCAAGCCTCTGTGTGGCCCTGTGGGCCCCTTGGTGACACCTGCCATCCCCTGAGTGCATGCCTGGGCTCTCTGGTGCTGGTGCGGAACCAGGGCTGGGCCCTGAGCACTCAGCGGAGAAAAAGCAATGGGCTGGACGTAGATCTCAAAGCACCCGCCCCAGCACTAACGCACAGCCTGGATTTCTCAAGAGTAGACAGGCCTGTACCTGGTGCTGGGGGCCTTTCGGGCCTCCCCAAAAGGGGCAGGAGGGACAGCAGTCAGGCAGGCCTTGAGCCTCTCTCGCCCACAGTGTCGTCAGCCCCTGTCCCCATGGAGCCACATGGCACCCTCGTCTTCCTGCCGAGCTACAGGTTGCTGGCTGCACCTGCAGCCTGGACATTGGTGGGATGGTGTCTGTCTGCCCCCTCATCTCAGGTCCCCCACCTCCGTGTCCCCTCCGTGTCCCCTCTGTGTCCCGAGTGTCATGTGCATCACGCGGCCTCAGGCCACCCACCTGCAAGGCTGCTGACAGCCTGAATGTGGCCTGGGTCAGCGAAGCCTCTGTGGAGGCCAGCAGCTGGCGTGGGCCTCATCCTGGGGAATGGCTGGGCCCAAAAGGCCTGGGGAGGTGAGGCTGTGGTTGGGGCTCCAGCTCTGTGCACCCACAAACCCTAGGACCATGTGGCAAGGTAGCTGGCCCTGGAACTCTCTACCCTTTTCCCCATGTAGACCTGGCTCGCAAAAAGGCGAGAGGTCCACTGCCCTGTCTGCCCTGGGACAGGAGGTGTGAGTAGGATGGACAGGCTTAATCTGCCTGTGGCCTCGGGCTGCCGTGGCCCAGGCAGACTCGGGCTATAGCTGCACCACCCAGCTGCCGAGCAAGGCACTGTGCCGGACAGTGGACCCAGTCCAGCCCGACCCGCATGGCCTCTGCAGTCTGAATCGGATTCTTCCCGACCTTTGCAGCTGATTCACTGAGCAGATGGTGGCCCGGGGCCTGCTCTGATGCTGCTTCCCAAACCGCCAGCCAGCTCCCCTTGTAGAAGCCACAGCTGAAGCCCAGCCCAGGAAGCTGAGGCGATGGATCTCCTGGGCCCAGGTCCTGCATCTGTCGAGGCTGCACCGTAAACATGGCCTGTAGGTGAGCCTTGGTTTCTTGAGAAAGAGCCGCTGCCGGGGAGTAAACCCCGGAGGGTGGGCTCCTTCGGACGGAAACTCCAGAGGCGCCTGCAGTCTCCACCCCGCACACCCCATCCCTATGCTGTGGGGCTGCTTCCTGCTGTGGGCCCCCCCCCCAGTGCACCTGCAGGCCTCCGCAGCACAGAACCGCCTCACAGATGACGAGGCCACTCTCTGTCATTTCATTCTTGGGGTCAACTCGGCTCTTCTGCATGAAGAGCCGACGCCCACGGCAAAGCCGGCTTCCTGGGCGCTGAGCGCAGTCCAGCTGCTCCGAGATGCTCCACGCCCAGCCGCGCTCACCCGGCCTGTGCACGTGAGCCCCCTTCCCAGGCACAGTTCTGCAAACCAGATCTCTGTGCGCGGATCTGTCCCTCTGAGTTCTAATCGGGGACCTGGTTTCCAGGGGGAACAGATGGATCCAAGCCCCAGTGCTTGGCAAGGGGTGAATGGGAGCACAAACAGGCCCCAGAGGCGAGGCCCCCAGCAAGGCGGGCCGGAGCTGACGCTCACACTGCAAAGCGGCCAGTGCTCCGCAGAAGAGGCCCTGACAGTGTCTGCGGCCCGCCAGCTGCTGATCCATTTCTCTGAGACCCCAGCTCCAGCACAAGGGGACACAAATGTCTGAGGTGGACACCATCGTGGTTCAGGCGCCTGCACCACTGACCCAGCAGCCAGCGGAGCGGCAGCTCAGGATCAGGGGGCAAAGCTGGCCTTGGGGGTCCGGCCAGCACCCCCAGGGCAGATGCAGCCCGGCCTCAGTAGGTGGCCGCACATAGTCAGGGCATCTACATGGCTGGGAGCCCAGCTGAAAGCTCAGACCCTGCACTGGAGGTTGCAGCCGGTGGCCTGGCCCAGAGGTCACCACGGACACAGCCTTGCATTTGGGGAATTTCCAAGGCAGGCAGGTACGTGGCCTCAGTGGGTGCAGAGCAGAGGCAAGGGCAGAGGCTGTGCTGTGGGGCTTCGTGCGTGGTGACCCATGTGGAGCCAGTACCTGGCTGCCAGTATGTGCCCACCCCGTGTGACACCAAAGCATACCCGGCCTCCTTGAAGCTCCAGGGTTGTCTGAAGCCCACAGCGCTTGACGGTCAGGGCGAGGATGATCTGGGCTGAGTCTACACGTCCCGCCCAGGGTTCCCGATGAGGATGGGGAAGAGCCACAGTGCTTCGGGAGCAGTGTGGGTTGGGTAGCAGGGAGGACTTCCTGGAGGAGGTGGCAGGTCTGCTTGAAAGCCTAGGGGGCAGGAGTGATTCTAGGGGCCCCCAACCTGGAGAAAGGAGTGTTTCAAAGCCCCCAGGTTATACCAGCTTCTGAGCTTTGGTCCAGTCTCCTTGGGGTTCACATTGTCCCCTTCTGGACACCTGTCACTGCCCTCTGCTCTGCAGCCTGGGGCTCACATCTGCTACAGCGCAATCCAGATGGCCCCGCCTCCCCAGTGCCCCAACCCCAGTTTCTGGACAGGTGGCCAGTCCCGTGCACACTCGAGCCGGGCTTCGAGTTGCCTCCTCCTCCTCCTCCGCACACACAAGGGCTGCGCTCAATCCTCCTGCCACCGGGTTCTTCTGCCTGTGGGGGAGGCATCTCGGAAGCACACAGTGGGCCAAGGGCATCCTCTGGAGGACATAGGGGAGCGCAGGGCCCGAGGCTTGGGCACCCAGAGCACCCACAGAAGCCGGGCAGACCCCAGGCGTGGCCGGAGCAGCTGGGACGGCATCTCTTGGGCAACGCCTTGGGTTTCAGAGTTTTAATTATCAGTGAACTTCATTGTTTAGAACACGAGTCGATGCAAAAAGAACTCAAGCACAAAGCACAAGAGTTCTGGGAGCCTCTCTGCTCCCGCCGTGTCCCCCGTGACTGTCCAGCATCGGTGTGGCTCACTGTGACAGCCAATGGCCAGAACCCAAGTGTTACGACTAACAGAACCCACGGCTCACGCTGGGGTTCAGGCTGGGGTTCAGGCTGGGGGCTGTGTGCTCTGTGGGCTTGGCAGCTGCACAGTGACACCGTCACGGTAGCGCCCAGGACAGCCCCGTGCCGCCCAGCACCCCGTGCTGTGCCTGTCCCCCCGCCAACCGTCTCCTGGAGGAGGGTGAGGAGTTTTACCGCCTCTCTAGTTTTCCGGAGCATCAGTCAGCTGGGAGCAGACACCGTGCGCCTTTGCGGTTCGGCCCCCTCCGCTCAGTGAAGCCGTGCGCGGTCCGCCGTGTCTCCCCGAGGCTGCGAGGCGCCTTCCTCCCCCTTCTGAGCCGCGCACTGTGGGGGAGACGGTTTGTCCTGCACCGCTGACGGGTCTGGGTTGCGGGTGCCCTGTGCACAGAAGCTTTCGGCTCCTTTAGGTAAATAAATACCAGGGGTGCGACGGCCAGGGTTCGAGTGAGATGTGTTCAGGGTTGTGAAAATCTGCTGGCCGCCTGTCGGGGCCTCGGCCATTCAGCCCTCGCTAGGGCAAGGAGCAGGCTTCGTGGCTTAGCCATTGTCACCTTATCTCATGTTTTAATTGACAGTTCGGTGCTGACACGAGGCACAGCGCCTTCTCACGCACTGCTGTTTCCTTTACATTCATCTTTGAGGAGGTATGTGTCTGCGTCTTTTGCCCATTTCTTAACCCAACTGTTCATGGTTTTTTTCTGGTTATTTACTCCTTAGATCACTAGAACTCGCTATGTAGCCCAGGCTGGTGTTGAACTCGTGGTGATCCTCCTGCCTCCGCCTCCTGAGTGCTAGGATTATAGGCGTGCACTGCCACACCCAGCTGATCATTTATTGTTGAATTTATGTCTTTTGTGTATTTTAGACCACAGTCCTTGACCAAGCATTGTCTTTGGCAAATATTTCCTCCCAGACTGTGGTTTATCTGCTCATGCTCTTAACACTATCATTTCCTGGACAACGTTTTTCAACAAAATCCAGTTTATGGTTTTGCTTTTCACAGGTCATGCTTTCCGTGTGTCGCTCCCTGCCAAGCCCCGGGTCTTAGAGACTTTTCTCCAGTGTCATCCAGGTGTTTGTTTACCTTGCATTATATATGTGGGTCTTTGATCTGTTCTGGGAGTGGGTGCATTCCTGGGCTTTCTTCTGACCCGCCGGTCCCTTGGTCTGTTTGGGGCTGGAACCCTCCGTCCTGGTTACCGGATGCCTCAGACTCAGGTGACATCGGTAGCCCAACTTGATTCTCCCTCAGCTTCGTGCTGTCTACTACGGGCCTTTCCTCTTTCCATATGGACTCCCCCATCAGTTGCTGAAGCCACAAAATAATTTTCTGGGATTTTGACTGGGATTGAGTTGAATCTATAAATCAAATTGGCATCGAAATGATAGTGAGTCTTCTTATCCAGGAACGTGGGATATCTGTTCATCTGCTTACGTCTTTGATGATTGCATCAGAATTTTGTTTTCCTTCAACACAGATCGTGTAGATTTTGTTAGATTTCCATCTGAAGTATTTCATCTCTGGGTGCTAATGTGAGCAGTTTGGCATTTTTCACTTCCAATTCCAAAGGTTCATTGTTGCTATGCACCCTGATATTCTGCAGTTTTGCCGTAATCACTTATTAGCAGCTCCAAGGGTTTCTTGAGCCCTTGGCATTTCCCACCTGCACAGTCAGGTCCTCCATAAGCAGAGGTTTCCTTTTGTTCCTCCTACTGCGCAGCTTTTCTCCCCCTTTCTTGTCTGACCTTATCAGCCAGGGTTTCCAGTGTGCGGCTGAACAGAGGGGAGCCGGGGCACCTCCGTGCCTTGCTCCTGGCCTCGGCAGGTCCTTTGCTGTTAGCGGGATGCTTCCTGCGGGGCATTCCTGGTGCCCTGGACACGTACTTCTACCCTCCTCGCCTGCTGGGAGCTGTTTCATGAGTGGGGATTGGAGCTGCTGAAATGGTTTCTGCCGCTAAACATCCGATCATGTGATTTGTTTCGGTAACCTGTGGACGGGACGGGTGTCGAGTTGAACCAGTTCTGCGTACTGAGCAGGGCGACCTGGCCACGGTGTATGGTTCTGCTGACGCAGCCCGTCTCGCACTGCTGCAGAGATGCCTGTGGGCCGGGCGATCCGTGGTGAGCAGAAAGCCGCCTGGCTCGTGGTCCTGGAAGCCAGGAAGTGTGAGGCTGAGGGGCCCAGGCTTGCTGCTGAGTCCCATGGCCTCGGGCGCCACGAGGTGACAGAGAGCAGAGGGGGCAGGAGGGCCCGCCCTCTCCTGTGTCACACTCAGTCCCCAGCCAAGGACACCCAGGCTCCCTCGTGACCAACCCCTCCCATAAGCCCCGTGTACCGATTGCGATGCAGCTTGAGTTTGCAGTATGGGAACTCTGGGGAACTTGACCCCGGCATGCGTGCTTGGACTTGACTTGCAGTCATCTTTTGAGGAGTTTTGTACCATATTTGTGATACACTGGTCTGTGGTCTCTCCCTCCCCACACCCTCATGCCCGGGATAGAGCTGGGGGCACTCTGTCCCACCTCTTGACTTTTTTAAATTTTGAGGCGCGACCTCACTAAGTTGCCCAACAGGACACAACTTGTCATCCTCCTGCCTCAGCCTCCCTCACTGCTAGAATTACAGGCAGCGTATGCTACTGCCCCTGGCTGGTTTCCCCCCTTATGTCTGACTATGGTATTAGGGTGCGGCATCATTGAAGGAGTCCTAAAGTGTCGCCTCTGCTTTTATATTCTGGAAGACACTGTGGAGAATTGGTACGGTTTGCTCTTCAGTGTTTTGTTGGTTAATTTTTTATTCAATTTATTTAGTAGATAAAGGCCTATTCAGCTTGTCTGTTCTTCCTTTGTGAGTCTTGGTAGATCGCGTCCACTGAGGAACTGGTCCGCTTCGCCCATGCTATCAAGTTTGTGGGTGTAGAGTTGTCCCCAGAGGCATTCATGACCCTCTTAGTGTCCCTGGGATCAGAAGTGAAGGCCTCTCTTCATTTCTGATTTAGAAACTTTCGTCTTTTTGCTTTTTTCCCCCCTTATTAGCCCACCTAGAGGTTTATCTATTTTATCGATCTTTTTTAAAAAAATCAGCTTTGGTTTTGTTGATTTTCTCTATTGATTTCCTGTTTCTAGCTTTGGTTTAACAAGCTCCCGGTGTGGCCATCAGGGCAGGCTGGGGAACACAGACTGCTGCCCACCCCCTCACCTGCCGTGGTCGCCTGGCCCCAGGGACACTGCCGGCCCCTGACAGTCAGGCTGGGGCCAGATGGGCTTTTCCTCTCCAGCAGGAAGCCGAGATGGGGGTCCAAGGGGGCAGCCTCCTAGGCAGCGCTGAGACCTGGCGGATGAGGCTCCTGTCCCCTGGAGACTCTGCCTGGTGGGTGCCTCCTCACCCCTGCCCCCGCGCTCTGCAGGCAACAACCCCGCTTGGGGAGCACTCTGCGACGTCTCTCCCTGCTGAATTACAGATGCACACACTTCTGAGGAGCCGAGGCTGGAACGGAATTGCTGGAATGGGGGTGGGGAGCTTCTGGAGGGTTGGCCAGCATGGTCCACTCTGTCCAGGCCTCACCGTGGACCCTGGCAGCTGCGCACGAAGCCAGCAGCCCAGCACCCAGACCCCACTTGTCTCTCCCCCACCATGACTGGCCTTCCCTGCGATTCAAGGAGCCAAACAAATCTGGTAAAGCAGCAGCTGCGCTGGCCCAGGGACTGCTCAGGGCTGGGAGTGAGCAGGATGCCTGTCTGCCCTCCCCCGACCCAAGGAACAAGACAGCAGAGGGACGAACGAGCGGCAGGATGTGCTAGCTGGTGACGGACCGCTCTCTGCCCAAGTTTCCCCACTTGAACACTCCTGAGGTTTGAATGAGTTGGCATTTGCTGAAAACCATACCTGGCATGATAAATACAGACCTTTGGGGCTCACGACTGCGTGCAGGTTCCTTGGCATGCTAAACAAGGCAGAGAGGAAGCCTGCCTCGGGTCTTCCAGCCGCCTTGCTTTGGTTCAAAGTTCATGCCTGGGTGGCTGAACTTTGAAGCCTTATTGCCCACCAGCAGGAGGGGTGGTGGGGTCCCTGGTGGCTGAAGTGGACCAGGGACCAGCCAGGACTGGCCTGGGTGGAGGAGCTACCACCAGAGGTCAGGTGTCTCTGTAGCTCCCTGGACTCCAAGCTGTGGGCCCTGGCATGCTCCCGAGCTGTGGCCACGTCCACCTCGTGGACAGGAAACCCTGGCCCTTTGTTGGTGCCTAGAGCCATTTGGGAGAGATTTTGATGCTGAGGGCAGATGAGCAGGAGCAGGCATGGATGACAGCGTACAGGGCGGGCACTATGCACCTGTGTGGGCAAACCCACAGCTCATCCTATGGCCCAGGGCCCAGCCATGGCCAAGGAGCCCTCAGACCACACCCGAGCCCTAAGGGGGAAGCAAGTGGCGCTTGCTTGGTGTATCTCCTCCTATCCTTCCCTCAGCTGTCTCTGCTCAGGCCTGTGGACCCTCACCTGGGGCAGTGGGGTGGCTCAGGCTGAGGGTCTGTGGCAGTTGACAGCTTCCAGGTTCTGGAATGCTCTTGGGATAGGCTCTGTCATACCACAGCAGCAAGGCCCAGCCCCAGGCAGGCGTAGCCTGTGAGCCAGGAGAAAAGCCCGGTTGTGCTCTACGGAGCAGCCAGGCTGTGAATATTCATGTCAACATTGGACTTGCAAATGCCAGCAATTTAAATGTCATAAGCGCCTGTGGCCCTCCGTTAGAGATCTGTCAGAGAAAATGCATCTTGATTACAGTCCTCACGGAGGGAAACCAGAGATCTGTCCCTTGCACAGCCCGCCAGGGAGGCCTCTGCTCCGGTCGGTCGCTATGGAGGGTGAGAATTGGTGCTAATCGGGAGGCGATGAAGCTGCTAATTCCCTGGGACGCGCCTGGCTGACACTGCGCTGCCCTCGCTTGGCCAGAGGAGCATTCAGGGACAGCTGCGCTTCCTTTGGGCCGGAATCTCAAACTCCGTTCCAGCTTTCCAGGTGGGAAAGAGAAGTTCCAGGAAGCTTGGCCCCAACCAGCGCCCTCAGGGCGGTCATCCCACGGGAGGGCGTCCCACGGCTGGGGTGAGCTGCTCCTGGGAGGAGGGACGGAGGGGCGGAGGGGCGGGGCCTCTGCTCAGCAGGTCACTGTGCCTGGTTTGTGTGGCAGGTTGCGTGCAAAAGTCTCCGAGAGTCATCCTCACAGCCCCTGTGGAGTCGCTCGCGTTGTTAGAGGTGGTTTTGAGGACCCTCTTGCATGGCTGGGATGGCTATGGGGTCACCTCTCTGACATCCACGCCACTGAGCCCCAGGTGCCCATCCCTGCAGTTTCCTGTGCTGGTCTTAGGTTGGCCTCCCTGGGGCCCACTTGAGGCCTGGTGGTAGAGGCCACAAGAGAGGAGGGCAGGGGCAGCAGAGGCAGCAGGATCGCGGACAGGACTTGCGAGCACTTTCTACAGAGCCGGCTGTGCGGCTGGCCTCCGTGGTGGGTGGTGAGGAGGCTGAGCCCAGCTTCCTGAAGACGTGGCCTCCAATGGCCGTGGGCGCCTGCTCTGCAGTGCACCTTCGCATTACGGGTGCCATGAAAGGAAGAACCCATCCTGGACTTGGGCAGCTTCTCACGTCTAGGGGTCACTGCAGGTGGGAGATGGGACGACTGCCCCCCAGGGAGCTGCCGGAAGACCTCTGCTGGCCCAAGTGCTGCTCCACAGATGGGGTGCGCACCGCACGGAGCGGTCCTGCAAGGCTCCCCGGGGTGGGCAACCGCCCTGCCCAGTCCCGCAGGTCTGAATGGAGAGGAGCTTTCCTGTAAAGTACACGCGGGGTTTGAAGAGTTGGTATAAAAGCAAGAATGTGCAATATCTCATTACTACTTTTGCACACTGAGGAGATGATTTGGGTCTACATTATGAAAATTATGTCCACCTGTTTCTACTTTTTAATTTGTTGTGTTTCTTGTGTTTTGGTCCTGGGAACTGGACTCAGGACCTCACACTTGCCAGGCAAGCACTGTGCGCTGAGCCCTATCCTTGGCCCTGTTTCTACTTTTAAATTGTGACTACTCCGCCAACACTGTAAAGTTCATTTTGTCCTGCGTCCTGTGTTCTGTGTCCACCCCTGCCTGGGGCCGGAGCCTGCCCATCTGTGCACACACTTCCTGAGGTTCAGGGGCCTCTGTCAGGGACGCCCTCTGTCAGCCAACCTTGCTGGCCCTGGATCGCCTTGAGTGATGCTGGCACAGTCCCTCTCCAAACGGCCCTGGGGGACGACAGGCAGGAACTCAGAGCCATAGCCAGTGAAGGCCCCGTCACAACCCATGTGGGTGAGCCGAGGAGAGCCCCCCACCTTGTCACCCCTCCTTCTGGGTGCTCGGGTGCTAGCCGGCCTGCTGGCCGTCAGCAGGGGGGCAGCACTGGACAGCCAGAGGAGACTGTGCTGGGGAGGTCAGTCTGTCCCCTCCCAGCCAGCCCCGTCCAGAGTGGTCGGATGGCATGGTGCAGAGGAGGTGGGATGCCAGGACAGAAGCGCCAAAAGCAGCCGGGCAGAGAATAAACACCTCATTCGCTTCCCTCAAAACCTGGTGGCGTTTAAGCAAGATTGGGTCTCTCTGCAACAAAGCCCCCAGTGCACAGCCTCAAAAGTCAGGCAAATGAACCTATTGTGTGACAAACTCCTTATTGAGTTGGGTTATTGGAGGTTCTCTTTGTGGGTGGGAAGGATGCAGAGGGACGCGTCCCCAGCTCAAAGGAACAGCGTTCCCTGGGGTGGTCACCACCCTCCTCCACTGCTGCTGGGAGCACAGCGTGCAGACCCTCCCTGGAAGGTGACAGTGCTAGGGCCAGCCCTCACCCTGCCGGCAACCTCGAGCCCTGCCCTGTGGGCACTGGTGGAGGAGTCCACTGGCTCCGAGATCGGAGGGCAGAATGGGAAGTGGACAGCATCACTGTCAGATGGAGGAAGTCAGGAGCAGCTGCCTGTCTGGAAGGTGGAGGGGAGCTTGAGGACGCATGTCGTGGTCTCTCCAGAGCCCACCTGCCCCCCACACTTCCCAGAGCATAGCTGGGGGTCACCCTGGAGGCACAGATGAGGCCCAGTGCTGGACCTGCACTCTCCCGCCCATGCTTTCGCAGAGCCAGCACTGCAAGGACTTGGCCCCACAGTAGGGCGGGCAGCGGGGAGCGATGTGTCCCTCCCTGAAAGCTGAGGTCCACCTCTCGGGTGTCGCCTCCACATCTCCCCGTTACTGGGCACAGCCCTGCCTGTCCCCAGTGCAGGCCGCCACCCCTGCCCCTCGTAGGCCCTTGCCTCTGGCTCTGCCACCCGAGACAGCACACCCTGAGCACAGACCTGGCCCTGCTCCTGCTGTCCCCTCCCTATTCCCTGCTTCTGGCTTCCCAGAGGTCCCAAGGAGCACCCCCCACCGCCGACCTCCTTGCCCCGGGTCTGTGTGGAGCTCCCTCCTTGGTAAACAGCCCCATCCCTCAGACTGTGTCTTGTGCTGGCCTCTGTCCCCTTTGCCACAGCCCTTGTCCCTCTCACTGCCACGCTGGCCTGCTGGCTCCCCCACCTCTCTGCTCAGGTCTCCTGCATGCAGATGCTCAGAAGTGCCCAGGAAGGTTAGGAAAGAGAGGCTGGGCTGTGTGGCGCTTTGGAGGGCCCTGAGGGCAGGGCATGGGTAGGCAGGGCGGGCTGTGCCAGGCACCCACAGGCAGGCAGACAGGAGACAGGGATAGCCGGTGAGCTTGGGGATAGTTCAAAGAAAACGGGAAGCCTGCTTCCTGTTTGGGTCTGCAGGGGAGGTCCGCGCGACTCAGCCTTGCTTCCTAAAATCACCTCAGCTGCCTCCGCCTCCTGCAGGGGGAAGGGTGAGCTTCTGAGCGGCTCGTGAGACACTAGGGAGACGGTGGACAGTGCTGACAGCCAAGGCGTTGGGCCTGGCACCTTGCGTACCAGTCGCCCTCTTCCCCAGGGGCAAGAGGGCAAAGCAATGCACCAAGCTCACATGGGTGTCTGGTGGCCACTTGGCCATGGGCTACCCTTGGCAGCAGAATTTGCTTAGGTCAAGGTCGAGGGCCAGACAGCTTCAAAGTAGACCAAGCCCTTCCCTGCTTTTGTGAGGAGGCAGTGTGCTTAGGGCCATCGGGCAGGACAAAAGTCCCGACCCTTCTGTTCTTCACTCTGCAGGTGTAGACAGAATCTAGGCGCTTCCACCCGCTGCATCTCTCACAGACGTGCATGGAGGGGACCACAATTTCCCACGCTGTGCCATTCATACATTAGAGACGCCTGTCTGCTGCTGTAAAGAGAAGCCCTGTGTGACTGTAAAGGACAAATAAATGTGGGGCCCAGCACTGTGGAATAGCTTTGCAGGACGGAGAGGGAAGGGCGGTCATTAACTCAGAGGAGCCCACTGGGCTCCGCTGCACCTGGTTAATGGTTGATCCCTGGGTCCTCCACGCTTAGGGTCTCGGACTCCACACCAAGCAGCTTGGCAGGAGCAGCTGGGGGGCTGCTCTTGTTTAGAGCTGCTCCCCTGCCTGCACAGGCAGCAGAGTCACCTGGGGTGGGGGCAGAGCCTGGTCAGCTTGGGGAGAGGCAAAAGCCCAACCCCAACCAAGCCAGGCAAGTGTCCTCCATGCTGGATGCTCTGGAGGGATGTGGTGGTCTCTGCTGGGCCTCCTCCCTCACACTGACCATGCCAAAGCCTCTTCCAGTGGGCACGGACCATCATCTGTCTACAGTAATCAGATTCACCTAAGCAGGACGGAGCACTAATTCTACTGAAATGTGCCAAGATGCCGAGTGGGACCAGATGTCCACGGGGAAGCGTGGTGGCCAACTGTGCCAGTGGGCGGTAATTAGACATGGGAGGAAGAGGATATTTGCCCACACAATTACATGGCAGGAAAACACACTGACAATGGTGGGGCTGGAGGTTCAGCTGCTGGGAACCAGAGGGCAGCATGGAGCCCGGTGGCAGGTGTAGGAGTGGGGAGCAGGGCCTGCAAAGAGCACAGGCACAGCACCCCCGAAATGCAAAACCAAGGCCCCTGTGACTGCCGGTCCCCAGACCGGCCCTGGCCTTGGGATGTGCAGCTGAAGGCTTTGCCCAGACTCCCTAGAAACTGCAGCCAGTGCCCGCAGGCCCCCAGCTCTCCTGGCGTGGAGCAAAAACAATCGTCTGGGTGGCTCCGCTCCTGATGAGGGCACAGGCTAAGGCTCCCAAACACTCGGGGAAGTGTGTTGATCCCACTGCTCATCCTGAGAATCAAATCAGAGCCTGGTGCCCTCGAAAAATGCAAACAAATGTCTCCTTAGTGGCCCGTTTGGGTTGGAGCCTGGCTCAGAGGCCAGGAGAATGGCAGCCGGTTGTCACAGATGGGCACTGCCATGCAGAGTGTGCTTCTCCACAGCAAGGGTCACTGTCACAGCCTGAGGGTGGATATGAGCTCGGCAGAGCACCCATGTAGACCACAGGTTCCTGAACTGAGAAATCAGGTTCCGCCAGCCGCCGAGCCGGGGCTGTGGCTGGGGCGGAGTCCGCCCCACAAGCTGGCGGCTCTGTGTGCGCTGCGCCTTCAAGGATTTGAAGCCCTGCTCGCTGCTGCTCAGCAGATGTCCCACGGATGTGAACACGCTTATGGGCTTCTTGGCTGGCAGCTACGTGAAAGCATAGCAGACAGACCTTCAGCCACTGCCCCCAACGGCTCGCTCCACATGGGGATGGTGGTGTCCTTTTTACGTAGCACTAAAAAGCCCAGCAAAGCGGCCCGCCATCCCCACCGCAGCTAAGGAGGTGCTTCCAGAGCTGCACTGGGGTTCTGGACCAAGGCCAGGCCCTGTGCCTGCCCTGCTACTGAGCCAGGGGAGGGCCCTTCCCAAGGCTCCACACAGGGGGCGGAGGGCAGGGCAGTCAGGAAGGCCGTTTCCCTAATCTGATTGAGGAATTGGGCCTGAGTTAGTGGTCTCCCAGCAGCTGGACTGCAGCCAGGCCTGGAACACAGCTGGCTGCAGACAGGACGTGACTCCCCATCTGCCAAGTTCACATTCACACAGTGGCCTCTGGCTCCAGCCGTCAGGACAGAGAAGATTCTGCATCCAGGGCTGCTGGCTGCCCAGCAAGGCCGGGAGGGTGGGTGGCCCTGCAAAGTTACAGGCTGCTCACCTGCCCCATCCAGCCGAAGCGGCTGGAGGCTTCCAGCGGCTTGTCCCCTCCCAGCACCTCGCCCACACCCAGTCTGCGCTCAGCACCTCCCACCAGGGAGTGTAGCGCTGTCCGTGGTGCTGAACGCCACATCTTGCTGCTTTGGAAATCTCTTGACTGTGACCCCAGGCAGCGTGGCCCAACTTCTCCCAGAAATCCCAGACCAGAAGAGAAACACAAGGGGGAGAAGAGGAAAGGAAAGAAGGAAGTGGACAGAAGTTACCAGGCAGTTTTAGCTCAATAGGTGCCAAGGACTCATAGCTTTTGGACTGCATGTTCTCAAAACCTGGCAGCTGCCCCACAGAGTGCCCTCTGGAAGTGAGGAGGCTGTACCTACCTTGCTCGTTTTTGAGAGCGAGGACCATGCTCCTCGTCTGTGTTCTATACACAGTGGGTGCTTGTCTGGCTTATGTGTCCACTTGGTTCATCCTGTGACGTGGACATTAACAGCTTGCGCTGTGGACTTGGGTACCTGGGTCCACAGCTAGGTGCGGGTTTCTCCTTCCATAAAATGGGAGTACTATACTCTCTACCTCCCAGACTTGACATTGTGTCCACTAAGGTGGTCCATGTAGGGCTGAGTTGGTGTCTGGCTTCCACGAAGCATGCCCTCACGGTTACCCGAGGCTGTGATACTGGCTAGAAAGTGAAAGTTAGAGAAACTCAAATGTTATCCCATTGTTGACCCCAAATCCACACACTTGAACTCTCTGACAATAGAGTGGACTGGTTGTAGCCAGCTAAAAACTTTCCAGAGGCTGCATTGTCCCTATGCCATCCTTGAGGTGCCTCTTTGACACCAGGATGACCACATGGCCTCCTTAGATGAGATGCCCTATCCTCTCCCCATTCCTCTGAGAGTCAGGCCAGAAATGCTGCGTATCTGCAGGTAGATGCTCTGTTCCTGGAGACCCCAGTGGGGCTTCTCCTGGGCCAGGTCTGTGGTCACTGCTGGCTGAAGAGAATGCAGCGCTCCAAGCTGAGCTGTTTTGACTTCCAGGCTACTCTCCACTGTGGGTCATGTGTGTCCCTGTTGGGTGGCAAGTCCCACAGCTTTGGTTTCCTCAAACCGTGCCGGGCATGAACTCCAGTCACCTGACAAGGGATGATAGAGGGCTCCGTGGGCATTGCCAGTCAGGGCCACATGGTCCAATGCATCACATCTGATCAGATGATGCAAAAGAGAGGAGTTTAAATTGTTTTCCCTTTTTGCTATCTCAGATAAGAGTCACTGATAACCTTGGCATTCAGCATTTTGAAATTTATTATGTCATTGTCCCTGGTCTCAGAGCAGTGGAGAAGGAAGGATGGAGAGTGGCAGGAACCCCGCAAAGCTGTCCCTGTGTGAGCATTTGCTGAGGGGCTCTCCTCCCCGGGAGTCTGTCTGCCCAGGGTTGGGAGGCCATCAGTTGGCCTGGCCTGACCAGGCCAGGGTGGTTTCCACTCAGAGTCCTTTGCAAGGCCAGCCAAGGCAGCCCCAGTGACCACTGTGTTGGAGAGGTGAGCAGGTGGCCTCTTCTCAAGCCTTCCTTTTCTGCAGCCTCAGAGGCTGCCCTCCAAATCCTCCAGGTTTTGCAAACATCCTCATCAATGTTCTGTACCTTCCTGCTCACCTTGGGCTGCCTCTCAGCCCTGAAGCACCAGTGAACTGGAGCTGTCTCTTTTTCTAAACACAATGGGATTAATTAGAGAGAGCCCCAGTACAAAATAAGTGATTGTTCTTCGGAGTATGAAATGGAGCAAGAAGGCCCAGGAGGGCTCAGGGCCACGCTGGCCACACTCCCACTGGCTAGGTGTGCCTTTACCGGTTTGCAGATGTGCTCTGTGCAACCCCACCCATGCAAGCTCACAAGGCATTGTGGGTGCTTCAGGCTGGGTGTGATGGCACTGGGACACCTCACCAACCAGCTGGAACGGCCCTTGAGCTGAGTGAGTCAGTGAGACAGTGTCCCCCAGGCCACCCTGCGGCTGAAGTGGAGAGGCACAGAAGGGCTGGAGGGTCAGCAGGTGAGGGTGGTGGCTGCGCCTGGCGCGTTATCATGCTGCCTCTGTACAGTTCCCTGCCCAGCTGCTGACTCCTGTGGCAGTCTCATCCCCTCCTCGAGCCCCTGAGTTTGCAGGACCCTCTGCAAGGAAAGCTCAGGGCCCCACGGGCTTCTGCATGCCGCGGTACCAGACATCAGATTCACCCACTAGCAGGGGCCTCCCTGAACCCCCAGGCCTTACCCAGCTGGGCCACCTCCAGCATCGCCATGTGTTTGTAGCTTTCATTGGCCCTGAAATTACTGCAGGTCATTCCGCTTTATTGATGTCTGCTCCCTGGGGCCCCAGCTCTGAGGATGGGCCTGTGCAGTGAGGAGGAAAGAGAGAGGCAGGCAGAGGGAGAGAAGGAAACAAAGAAACAAAGACGGCACATGGCAGAAATCAGAAAGGAAAGAAGAGGCGTTTCAGCAAATAAAAAGGATCAAAAACCATGGTGTCATGAGCAATTAACTACATGCGAAGGAGACCACCTAGAAAAGCTGCACAGCCAAAGCTGAATCATGAGAAATGGGAAAATCTGAAACGACGTGTGCTGAGCAGAGATTAAACCTGCAACCCAACCTTCCAACAGAGATAAGCCTAGGACCAGATGGCCTCACGGGAGAATTCTGCTGAACATTTGAAGGAAAATTGATACCAGCCCTCCTCAAATGCTTTTGAAAAGTTGGAGGAGAGAGAACACATTATAACTCATTCTACAAAGTCAGTATTACCCCAGTACCAAAGCCAGACAAGGGTACTGTGAGAAATGTAAATTAAAGACCAATATCTCTGATGAACATAGGTGCAAAAATTCTCAACAAAATACTAGCAAGCAAAATTCAATGGCATATTAAAAGGATCACCCACTAGGATCAGGCGGGATTTATTCCCGAGTGCAAGGCTGGTTCAACACGCAGAGATGAACACAGAGAGCAGTAACAGAGTGGAGGATGAAAGGACAGGATGATCCCAATAGAGGCAGAAAAATCACTCGACAAAACCCAGCATCTCTCCACAATCAAAACACTCAGCAAACCAGGCACAGACGGAATGCACCACCACACATTGAAGCCCCTGTGTGACAAGTATCGTATGTCACAGTGACAAAGCAAAAGATTTTCCCCCACAACCAGAGACAAGACAGGTCACCCATTCTCCACACCTCTGTTCAGTGTGGTGCCCACCGCAAGTCCCAGCCAGAACAATTAGCAAAAAGAAAGCGGGTCAGGTGTTTACAGTGGGAGGAAGGGGTGAAATTGCAGCATCTTCTTATTACAGAAACTCTAATAGAGACAGTCAAACCGTTAAACAGAAAACCATAAACAAATTCAGTAAAGCCACAGAATACAAAAACATAAAGTGTGCAACAGTCTACACATCGCAAATACAGCAGTCAGTTGTGCTTCTGTGCACTGACAATGAACTGTTTAAGAAGAAACTAAGAAAACAATTGTTTATAATAGGCACAAAAATAAAATAAAATAGGAATAGATTTAACCAAGGAGGTGAAAGATCTGTACAACTATAAACACTGATGAAAGAAACTGAAAAAGGTACAAATACTGAGAAAGATATCCTATGTTCATGGATTGCAGTAATTAATGTGAAATGTCCATACTACTCAAAATAATCTATAGACTCAGCTCAATCTCTTTCAAAATTCCAATCATGTTTTCCACAGAAATAGTAACAACAATCCTAAAAGCCCCAAATAGCCAAAGTAATCTTGAGAAAGCAGAAAACGGGGCAAAACACTTCCTGATTTCAAACTATATTACAAAATTCTCTCTCTTTTTTTTTTTTTTTTTTTGTGGTACCGGGTATTGAACTCACAACCTCGCGCCTGCAGGGCAGGCGCTTAAGCCACTGAGCTAAATCCCCAGCCCTTATATTACAAAACTCAGAAAAAAAAAGAGTGATACTGGGGCCGGGAATGTAGTTCAGTTTTATAGTTTTATACACTGCCTGGCAAGTGTAAGGTCACAAGTTTGATCCCTGCTACAAAAAAAGAAAAGATGAAAGGAAAGAAAGAAAGAAAGAAGAAAGAAAGAAAGAAAGAAAGAAGAAAGAAAGAAAGAGGAAAGAAAGAAAGAAAGAAAGAAAGAAAGAAAGACATGATAGAAGCATAAAAAAAGAGCATAATGAAACAGAATACAGAGCCCAGAAACAGATCCTCCCATATATGTCAAACTGGCAGTGGGAATACACAGTGGGGAAAAGGCAGTCTGTATTAAACTGTGCTGGGAAAACTGGACACAGTTCCCACTATACATGAAAATCAACTTAAAATGTATTAAAATCTAAACATAAAATCTGAAACCATGAAACTACTAGAAAAAAAGTCAGAGCAATAGTTTCCTAATTGGTCTTGGCAGTCAATGACTTTTGGCCGTAATACCAAGTGTAGGAAACAAAAGTGAAAATATATAAATAAGACCAAATCAAATTTTAAAAAGTTCAGTATAACAAAGGGAACAAAAACAATGAAATCTACCAAGTGGAAGATGAAAATATTACAATCTACATATCCAAGGGATTAATATCCAAAATATATAAGGAATGTACGCTACTCAACAGCCAGAAAAAAACCTGATTAACATCAGGCAAAGGACCGCAGTCGACATCTCTCCAAAGGAGACCTGCAGACGGCCAACAGGTGGCTGGACGTCACTAGCCATCGGGGAAGTGAAACTCGAAAGCCCTGCTCCTGCTGCTCCTGCGGGTCGTCAGAGCCAGCAGAGCGAGTGCCAGGACAGTGCCGGAAGGCCATCACACGGAGTAAATTGAAGGCAGCGTGAGGTCGTTGGAAGCGCACGGAGCCACCGAGACCCAGCGGTCTCTGTCCAGATGAGGAAATCGGCGAGCGGAGCTGGTCCGCACCGCCGTGCTCCCCTCAGCGCCTCCCGGGCCAGGGGAGAGTGGGCGCGCGGCAATTCAGCCCTTATCAAGGAGACCCTGCCATCAGAACCGCGGAGAGACCCAGAGGGCGTTACGCGGGGTGGAGCAGGCCGGATGCAGAAGACAAGCACCGCTTCCACATTCCCTCACATGTGGAACCTAAAAAGTTCCATAAACACAGAAGGGTGGCGATTGCCAGGCGCAGAGGAGCAAGCAGTCAGGGTGCCCGGCAAAGACACAAACCTTCGGTTGACGGCATAAGTTCCGACGGGTGCGCGGTGCTGACTCAGGCGGCGATGCTCGGAGCAGGTCTGATGCCTTCCCCTCGGGGACAGGGGTGACCTGACCGTGTGAGCCACATCACTTAGCTGGAGGGTGCGGTCCTGTCCAGGTGCCTCTGTGCATCTAAACATCGCATCGCGTGCCCCAAACACAGCCTGTGCGTAGTTCAGCTGCGCTGCCGGCAAGCTCGGGGAAAGGTAAGTTACATTTAAACCTTTTATGACTTCTCTTCATAATTTTATGTTTTTTGTTTTTAAGTTTTACTCTCTCTACTTGGTTGTGTGTGTGCGTGTGTGTGTGTGTGTGTGTGTGTGTGAGAGCTGTATGAGTTAGGGCACAAGTTTTAGGAATGCAAACAAATCGCCCTGAGTGGGGGAGGGAATATTTATCTTACTCAGGAAACACTGCAAGTCCAGGAGTCTGGCTGCAGGCGCAGCTGGATCCAGGTGCTCCCTGGACATCATGGTGCGCCCTTCTCTTGCCCACGCTGGCCCCGTTCTTGGGCAGGGGCTCCCGGACAAGGAGAGAAATGGTGCCGAGAGCCGCAGCTGCAGTGTCGTGCTCAGCCAGCCCAGAGCAAGGCTGGCGCTCAGTGAGGCCCGGGTAAACCCTCACCAGACAGATGCGACTGGTGCAGGGATGAGTGGTGGCCCGCATCTGTCTGATGAGGGCCAGCCTGTTCCCCTGGCAATGTGCTGATTGGCGAGCGTAGGTCCTGTGCTAGCTTCTGCAGAGCTCTGTTCCCCAGGAAAGGAGGCAGGAGGAGCAGAGGCTGGGGTCCAGTGCCCCCCTTCCTGGCTGGGTTCTGCTTGTCCCGTGAGGGGGACAGCATCTTTATTGCGCGGAAGCCACGTCTTTTGTCCTACTGGGCCCTGTCCCTTGGGGTCTCTGTCTGTTTGTCGCTGTTCTCGCTCAATCACGTTTTGGTGCTTCCAACAGACAGCAAAAGGGAGGCTGGAGGGCCGGTGCTCCTCCTTATTCGTCTGTCTGAGAACTTCCCTGGCTGTTCTTGGATTTTTTCCCGTTGGAATTTCAAACCAGTGTGTCTACCCACAACAGACCGGCATCATACTGGGCCACAGCGAGTCCTGCCCAGAGGCCCGGGCCCCCAGTGTAGCTCCCTCTGCTGCCTCTGCTCGGCAAGCATGGTGTTTGAAATGCTTCAAGAGTTAACATCTGTGCCTGCTGCACCCGTTCCCTCTGTGTAAATTCTCCTTGCCGCGGTAACTCACCACTCGAGGGGCCCATCCAGGGCCCACATCCCCGAGAGCCCCTCACCATCCTGCACAGGTGGGAAATGAGGGGGTGTGACAGCTCCCCAGGTGTGTGGCCAGACCCTTGCCCAGCAGGTCACAGGGCTGAGGCCGTGGTGCCCACAGCCGTATGGAGCCAGTGTGGACAGGTGGGGCTCCCGAGTATCCTCTGTCTGGAGCTTTCACAGTTGGAACTCTGAGGTGAACCCAGGCCACCTCTCCTTGGATGGTTCGAGCCCTTGCAGGAGAGGCCGGGAGCTGCCGAGCAGGGGCCAGGCCTCCCCAGGGGCCTGGCAGTGCTCAGAGGAGAGCCTGCCGTGTTCTGTGACCTCTGAGTGGCTCTCAGTGGCCTCAAATCCACATCTGTGCCAGTGGTCTTGGGCAAGGGCTTGGCCTCTCTGAGGCCTGCTTTCCCCAGACTCCGGTGCCCGTGGAGGAGGAGGGGCACAGGGGCCCAGTGGAGATAAAGGGCTGCTGCTTTCCAGTGCTGGCAGGGTCACGGCGTGGCTGCTGGCCTTGGCCTCTGGGCAGCCTTCGGGGCCCTGGGCATGGACTTTGAGCCCAGACCTGGGAGCAGGACACACAGCCCTTAGCCACAGCCCTCACTGCACAGCCAGGCCCTGAGGACCAAGAGCCCACCACGTTTCATGGGACGGAGCCTGGGCACGGGTGTCAGGGGACAGCCTGACCACAGGACAGCCAGGATAGCGGGTCACCGACCACACTGGCGTAGGCTTTGCCCCCCAGCAGTGCAGCGGGCAGGACAGCCAGGATAGCGGGTCACCGACCACACTGGCGTAGGCTTTGCCCCCCAGCAGTGCAGCGGGCAGGGCAGGTGAGGTCCCCTGCCTGACTGCCCGTGTGCTCTCCTGCAGGTCAACACCTTCACGTCCTTCGTGTTCCCCATGGTGGTCATCTCCGTGTTGAACACCGTCATCGCTAACAAGCTGACCGTCATGGTTCGCCAGGCTGCCGAGCAGGGGACGCAGCCCGGCACGTTCAGCATGTCCATCGAGCCCGGCAGGGTCCAGGCCCTGCGCCATGGTGTGCATGTCCTCCGTACGTACCGTGGGCCCCGGGGCAGGGCGGGGCAGAGGCAGCTGCTCTGAGAGACCTAAACCAGGGCCAGGTTCAAACAGTAGGTCCCGGCCATGCTACTGTCCACACGCCGGGCAGGCCTGCTGGGCGCTCACTGTAGCCACAGTGTCGCACTCATAGCTGTAAGGGTGGCAGAGTGGGTCAGCCGTGCATGGAACAGAGCACCAGGGAAAAGCAACCGCCCCCAGCAACCAGTGGGAAGGAGAAAGAAAAGCTAGGTGGGGGCTCTCTGGGAGGTAGTGTCCAGCCCTTGAGGACAGGAGCAGGTCTTGAAAACAGCTACAAGCAGGGATGCGCTGTGCAAAGGCCCTGTGGTTCGTGGGTACTTGTCAAGAAAGCTTGGCAGGCCAGGCATTTAGCTCAGCGATGTAAGCACCTGCCTGGCAAGTGTGAGGTCGTAAGTTCAATCCCCAGTGCCAAAAAAAGAAAGAAAAAGAAAAAGAAAACTTGGCAGAGGGGCAGGTCTGTATCATGGTCCCATGCAGCCTCAGGAAACAGTAGCTTTGCTCCAGGTGCGATAGGAAAGTCTCAGGACAGACAGACAGACACTTTTCTGAGCACTGTGTCATGCACTTTCACTGCTGGAGCCTGCAGCTCCCTGGTTCGGCACCGTATGGCTCGCCCCGAGGCGTGGCCAGTGAACGTTCTCGTGAGGAATCCTGAGTGGCCGTGGCAGGGGCAGCAGCAGCTCAGTGTGTGCGGGGACCTCCGCGGTGGGGCCTGGCTTGTCCGCGGCAGAAGGGTTCGTTCTCCAAGGACCCGCCGGGGCCTGGCTATGTCTCCACTGCTCTTGCAGGTGCTGAGGGCAGGTGGGGCCTGGCTGGGGCAGAGCAGGACGTCCCTGGCCCCAAACAGCTGTCCTTGGGGCTGCGCCTATGAATTAGCAGCCTGTCTGCCTGCCAGGGGCTCCTGGGCCCGCCATCCATCCTGCCACGATACAACCTCCAGAGGCCGCTGCTGGCCCTTCCTGCTGGGCTGCCCGTGGCCTCCCAGCCCATCACCGTCCTGACCAAGTTTCTGCCCTCCCCATATGGCTGTCTCCTAGAGACACCAGGCGGCCCCACCTGCCATGTGTGAGGGTCACCAGGTCAGCCCTCAGGCGCCCAGTAGGGATTGTCCATCTGTCCACCTGTCCACTGGTGCCTGGCAGCACCGAGGAGCAGGAGGTGACCCTCTGGCTGGAAGGTTTTGTACTTGGCCTGTTGGCTGCTGGCTCGGGCTGTGCAGGCAGGCGCCAGGGGCTGGCCCTGGTGGATCTGCACCATAAGGCCTCGGTTTCCGTGCTGGCCAGTTCACCCCCAGCTCCCTCCCACCAGGGGCAAGCTCTGGGCTGCATCACCAAAGCGACGTCCTCCTGAGTCGCTGGTGGGACAGCGTGATAGCTAAGGCCTCCCAGAACCCAGAGATCCAGAGGGCGAGGGGACAGAGGCAGCTGAACTCCTGTGACCCCTGGCTGCTGGCCCAGCCCCTGGATGTCTAAGTTTCTGCCCCCAAGAGCCCGTGAGTGATAACCTCACAGTGCAATCTGGCTGCCCCCCTGGCCTGATCCCACCATCAGCACTCTGTCCCCTCAGCCCCAGGGGTCTCCAGGCAGTCAGCCAGCACTGAGTGAGGTGGCAGCCACCGGGGTGCCCTCTGAGACCAAGGCACCTCAACTCTGCCTCCGGGGAACTTGGGAGGCTACATTCTCAGCAGGGTCCTGACTGCAGTCTCCTCTGACAAGGACGCCGTCAGACCAGAAGAGCTCGGGGCCTCAGGTCCACCCCGCACTCCCCAGATGCAGAGGCGTAAACGAAGGACCCTGCTTGACTCTGCAGGGACAGGGCACGGCCTGTTGGGTCACCCTTGTGTGCTCTGGGCTCAGGAGCCCTCCACTTGCAGGGAGTTCCCCCAGGTGGTTTCTTAATTTTTTGTTTTAAAAATTATACAGCATAAAATTCCCCGTGGTGACCATCGGTAGGTGTGCAGTTGTGTGGCATTTGGCACCTGCACGCTGTCATGAACCCTCAGGTTACTCATCTCCAGAACCTCCTCTCCTTCCCCGGCTCAGAGTCCTGGTGCCCTCCCTCAGCCTGACACCCACCTTCCTGCCCCATCCCTGTTCCCCTGGCTCCACAGGGAGCTCGTGAACGGGTGCACACAGGAGCTACCCGTGTGCCACCGCTTATTACAGCACGAGGTCTTCAGCGTTCACCGTGCTGATGCCTGTGTCGGGATTCCCTCCTTTTTGAGGCCAAGTAACATTCCACCACGTGGATGGGCTACGGTTTATGTGGGGATTCATCAGTTGCCGGAAACTTGGGCTGCTTCCGTCCGCAAGCTGCTGTGGGCCATGCAGCTGTGACAGTCCCTCCTGGGCCCTGCTCTCAGTTCTTTGGGGTGTAGCCCGCAGTGGATTGCTGGGTCCCCTGCTGATGCTCTTCAACCTCTTGGGGAGCCATCGCGCTGTGTCTGCAGCGGTTCCCGGCTCTCTCCCGATGCTCCCTGTTGGTTTGCAGGGTGACGGGTGGAGGTGGCACCACCACGCTTGGGATCTGCGCATCTCCAGTGACTGGCACTGCTGAGCGACTCCTAGTGGGCCCTTTGGCCATTTGTATGCTCCGTGTCAGTTCAAGTCCTCTGCCCATTTCCGAGTCAGCTTGTTTGCTTTATTGTCGATCTGCAGCGGTCCTTTCTGGGTGCCTGGTGTTAACCCCTTAGCAGATGCGAGCGGCGGGTGCTCAGGCCCTATGCGCTGCACCCCGTGGGGTGGCCCCTTTTGCTGTGCGCAGGCCGCGCGTGCGGGTGTAGCCCCATCTGTCTGTTGCTTTCGTGATCTGGGCTTTGTGTCACACTCCAGAAAGCACTGCCTAAAAAAGAAAAGGAGCAGTTACCAAGCTCAGCCTTCTGGAGTTTCTGTGTTACGTTTTCTTCTAGAAGATTTATGGTTTCAAGTCTCATATTTAGGTCTTTAGTCGTTTGGGGTTAGTTTTGGACGGAGGGAGGGAAGACCCAGTTTCAAGTCCTGCACAGACAGCGCCTCTGCTTCCCACCCCGACGGCCAGGAGGTTGCCCTGCCCCGCGGCGCAAGGCCCGAGTCCTTGGCTGGGCTCTGCTCCGCGTCTGTCTGCCAGTACCAGGCCGTTGTGATTACTGTAGTTCAGATGAAGCTTTGAAATCGGGAAGCCATAGTCGTCTTTTTCGAGGTTGTTTGGGGCAGTCAAGATCCCTTGAGATTTCTTATGAACCTTTAGGGTGAGTTTCTCTATTTCTGGAAAAGAAATGATTGTAGTTGATAGGGATTGCATTGAATCTATAGGTCATTTGTGTAGCATCGACATCTTTAAGAATACTTTCCTGGGGCTGGGGATTTAGCTCAGTGGCATAAGCGCCTGCCTTGCAAGCTTGCGGTCATGAGTTTGATCCCCGGTACTGATTAAAAAAATAAAATTAAAAAAAAAAGAATACTTTTCTGTCCACAAATTTGAGATGTTGCCCCGTGTCCCCCTGAAGCCTGTCTCTGGGTCCACGTCTGTCTCTGGGTCCATGTCTGTCTCTGAGGTCCACCCCTGTCTCTGGGTCCACCTCTGTCTCTGGGTCCACCTCTGTCTCCGAAGCCCGAGTCTCTCTCTGAGGCCCGTCTCCCTGTCCTTCAGGCGCCGTGGTCGTTGCCTTTGTGGTCTGCTGGCTGCCCTACCATGTGCGCCGCCTCATGTTCTGCTACATCTCGATGGAGCAGTGGACCCCGTGAGTACTTGGGCCCTGGGCAGGTGTCCCCAGAGCAGGCAGGTGGGGGCTGGCGGGCCAGCGCGGAAGGCAGGGCCAGTGTGCTGAGCCCAGGGCCTGCAGGTGCGGTGCCCAGGACGAGGCCAGGGAGAGCTGAGTGGAGCAGACGCAGACCCTGAGAGCTCGAGCACCTGCGCTGGGTCTTGGGGGCTCCTCACACGCTGCCAACCATAGGGTCTCAGCCACCCCAGGCCGGACTCAGGGGTGAGCAGAGTCAAACCCAGGAACCACCCAGAGCAAAGGAGGAGGCATGCAGGGCAGTCAGGAGAGGCAGGCACTCAACTCAGCTAGGCGGAGCTGCTCTGCAGAGGGGTGCGGGGGCTGTGGGGGTGGGGCAGAGCAGAGAGCCCAGCTCCAGCCTGAAGGGGCCCAGTCCAAGTGAGAGGGAGACCAGAGCCAGACCCCGGGGTTCGTGGTCAAATATCCCCACGGAGTCCCAAACCTCCGCGCTGCCAGCCAGGCCGTCACTGCACGGCCTTCACGCAGGCCCCTGGAGTCCTTGGCGCGGGGTCTGACCGCCTCTCCCCACAGGTTTCTCTACGACTTCTACCACTACTTCTACATGCTGACCAACACGCTCTTCTACGTCAGCTCCACCATCAACCCCATCCTGTACAACCTGGTCTCCGCCAACTTCCGCCAGATCTTCCTGTCCACCCTGGCCTGCCTCTGTCCTGTGTGGCGGCGCAGGAGGAGGAGGCCGGCGTTCTCACGGAAGACCAACAGTGTGTCCAGCAACCACGGCTTCTCCAGCAGCGCCACCCGGGAGACGCTGTACTAGGACGCACGGGCCTGCGAGGCCGAGGAGGCACCGAGGGGAGCAGCTCCGTCCGGGCCTTGGAGGGGGCCTCAGCCCGAGGTCCTTTCTCTCTGCTTCTTCTCCCTCCCAGCCCCTCCTCCTCCACCCCCCCAACCCAGAATCCAGAGTGTTCCCGCCCTGTCCCCTTGGACAAGGGGAATCGGTGCTTGGAGAACACAGCTGTCTTCGTTGCCAGACTAATGACGTTTAGAGAGAAAGAGAAAAGGAGGCGAGCGGACTGCACTGGGCCGAAGGCCCTTCTGCAGCCCCCTCAAGACTTCTGCCATCCAATTGAGGGGGGCTGCAGGCCACAAGCACCGCCCCACTTCTGACCCAGCTCAGGTGCATCCAGTCCCAGGCCTGGGGCACTGTGGCTCAGGCCTCACATCCAGGCTCTTCACGCAGGCCATGGGCTGCCTCTCCGGGTATCCAGGAGCCCCCGAGAGCTCTCCTCCAGGCCTGGGCCCATGCCGACCGTGAGGGCATCCCCACCCCACGCCACCCTCGCCTTGGGTATCTGTGGCCCACAGAGGGGACCTAGGCTTGGCCATACACAGAAAGGACAAAGGGGTCTGAGAGCCCAGACCTGCCCCCCACCGGGCCTGGCCTTACCCAGGCCAGGACTGAAGAGGCCCTGCATGGACACAAGGCAGGAGGGCACTGGGACGTCGACCCTGCAGAGCAGCAGACAGGAGAGCCCGCTCCCCAGCCCAGGCGGCGGCGGCCAGCCGGCATACTCCAGCACACAGCGGCAGCCAGCCTAGCCCATCTGGCCTCGGGGTGGGGCTCTGAGAAGGGCCAGTGGGCTGGGGGTAGGGCCAGGACTGCAGCAGGTAAGAAGCTAGGACCGCATGTCCAGGCACCCCAGCTGGCCGCCGCCCCAGGTTGGGATGGGCTCATTTGTCAGCAGTTACCAGGCAGCTGCCCTGGCCCGCAGCTCCAGGCGCCAGAAAGCAGGCGCCTCTACAGTCTCCAGAAGCTGCCTCCAAACAGGACAGGACCTGCACAGGCTCCCTGCCGAGACAGGAGGGGCCACGCCAGGGGAGTGGGAGTAATGGAAGGACCCGGAAAGCGGGATCCGGCCTTCAGAGGAGGTTTTGTGGTCTTAGGGCTTCACCTGCCAAGAAGCGAAGCCAAGCACAGGCAGGCAGCCAGCAGGGACAGCGCTGCCTTGGGGTGCAGGGCCCAGTCCTGTCCGGGGCAGCGCTGGATGTAAAATGCTGGGCTGACGCCAGGTTATGAGCGGCCACCCGGATCTGGCCACCCTGCCATGGATTTGTGTGGTACTCAAGGCCACAAAATCCCTCTGCAAGCCACCGATCCTTCAGGTCACCAGGGCGGGGCCAGCACAAGCCAGGCCCATTTGCTGACCCCAAAGAGGCCTCCCGACCTCGAAGGGGCCTGCAGAGGGCAGTGTGGTGCCCTCTGCTCAGGGAGAGGGCTCAGAGTTCAGCAAATGCTGAGGCCTGCAGCTGGGCATGGGCACTGCAGTCTGCAGCAGCGCAGAACTCAGGACTGGGCACTCCAGCCTAGACCCCACCTGGGCTTTCCAGACTGCAAGTGCCACGATTCCTCCCAGCCTCAGTTTCTCCAACTAGGACACAAGCACAGCCATTCTGCCCTCCTGGCTGGCTGGGGCTGTCCTGGGGGACGTGGCCTAGAACGGACAGAGATGACCCTACCACATGGGCCCCCGATGCTGATGGCACAGGTATAGGGGCGCAGGAAGCAAGCTCTGACCCCAGCCCTCGACACACAGTCTTTACACTTGATCTGCGTGTGTGATGTGGAAAAGGATGCATTGGCCCGACTCTGGGTCCTGGCTCTTGGCCACATTGCAGTGGACCTCTGAAGTCTTAGCCCTGTGTGCTGTGAGCTCACACCCCAGGGAGTCCAGAGTCCCACAGGCCCAGGTGGAGTGGCAAAACCTGTTGTGTGCCTAAAACGTCCCTCCATGTGACCGTCTAACTGCAACAGGGAGCAAACCCCTCTGTCTCTCAATAAAGCAGCCTGTGGCCCCGACTTGGACTCCTGAGCATCCATCCTTCCTCTCAGTCATTCGTCCTCTCATTCAGACGGGGGCTGCCCCAGCAGACGGCCGTCTACGCATTCCTGTCAGAACACACAAACACACGGGCATTGTCCCATCTCCCGGAGGCCAGGCCTGCCCGGGGCCCTCCCCTTCCTCCCTCAACTTCTGGATGCTTGCTCCTGGCAGAAATTTCTCCACAGACAGTTGGCCAATGGCTGTTTTTAAATTCTGGTTAAATTTTTAAAAGTGAAATCACTGGGGCCCAGAGTGTAGCTCAGCGGCGGAATACTCACAGAGCATGCACAGGGCCAGGGTTCCGTCCCCAGCACCATAAAATCCAAAGTGTGTAAACACAATTTTATGCTCCTGAAAGAAGCCTGTCCAAGACCAGGGGGAAAGGACAGTTTTGGAGGCAGAAGGAGGAATTTGAATATAACCCAGAGCAGCCACTGGCCACAGGGCCCAGTCGGACCAGCGGCATCTGAGGAAGACAGAGAAGCAACCGTGGTAACGTCGTGACAGACACTTTCCCGTCCCAGCTCTAGGACGGCAGAGGAGACTTGGCAAAGCTGACAGAAACCTCCTGCCCCTGCCCGTCACTTAGCCCCTGCCCCTTGTCCTCTCGTCCACTCTTCAACCCCAACCTCATGACCTTCCCACTCTCCTGCCCACAGCAGCCCGGCCCTGCAGTGCACCTACTCACCACATCCCCTGGTCGAGTGGACCACAGCCTGCGGCCTCCACGGAGACCTACTCACCTCCACCACTCCCATCCCACCAGCACCTTCTGACCACCCATCCCCTCCTAGTCAGACTCCACGGTGGAAGGGAGGGTCACAGTGTGGGGAGCTGTGGGAACACACACGCTGGAGGGTCAACCGCGTCCACTCGAGTAAGTGCTTGGTGGTGTGAGGTGTCTTGCACACGTGTGCACAGGCACCGGAGTCATCGACTCCAGAGCCACCTGCCTGCCGCTCCCTGCAGGTGGGCAGGCAGATGGGACCCCACCCTGGGAGGTGCCTTCTGCCCTCGTCCCTTTCCTGCCCCTGTTCTCCCTCCTCTCCTGCAGCAGGACCCCAGGCCTCAGCATGGCGCAGGGCCCTGTCCGAAACAAAGAGCCACCTTCTGCGGGGCAGAGGGCGGTGCGAGGATGGCAGCCCCCATGGTTCTCTGTCCTCGGCATCAGAAAGTGGTCAGCAGCAGAGCCACCCAGAGTCCGCCGAAGGCCAGCGCAGCCCCTCCAGCCCTGTGTAGACAGTAGCCCTGAGGCCCAGGACCCCCACACCCTCATCCTCCCCTTCCTCATTCTTTCCTTCACCTGCAAAGCCTCTTGGGACAGCACAGTGGGGAGGCTGCCAGGCCACCTCTCCCCTTGAAGTCCTCCATTCCCACGCGGCTCACTGGCTCAGAGGCATGCAGGGCTCCAAGGGAAAGTCCCAGGTTGGCCACAGAGAGTGCAGCCCAAGCACAGCCAGCAGCCAGCCCTGACCCTGGCCAGCATCGGGCCCAGCCTCACTGAAGCCAGCACCCACCCTGTGGGTCGGTGGGGCTGGCTCACGTGCAGACCGGACAGGAGAGAACGATGGCTCCAGTGCCATCACCAGGCAACAGGCCAGAGCTGGGCAGAAAATTCTGTCCATTTTAAATGCATTTGAAGGAGAAAAACCAACCTGAGCTTCCTGCTCCAGCAAGCTCCCCTCCTCCACCCATGATCCCCCCGCCACTCCCTGCAATTATGCTTTGAATTTCAGTTTTATTCAGAGCACCATGGAAACCACGTCCAGGCGGAGTTTGTGGAAGGAGTGATGTGGAGAGAGCTGATGGGCCGAGGGGAGGGCGTGGCCAGGGAAAGGCGGACATTCCGCCCAGACACGGTGGGGTGCCCGGCTCCCACCTCCTGCCCCTTGTATGCACGTGTGCACACACCTGTACACACATGTAGACACTCACACATGCACATACATATACATACACACTTGTGCACACCTGCACCCTAAACACACATGCACGTGTGGGCATGGATGTACACGTGCGCTGTCCATAAACACACATGCGCATAGGCACACACTTGTGTGTACACAGACTCACACACGCACTCAGGCATACTGTGTGCAAATGAGCATGCACACACACATGTGCACACACACGAACACACACGGGCTTCATGGGTTTTGCCACCATCAGGGCCATCCTGTGAGCCTTGGAGCCCTGCGGATCCGGTCCTGCCAGCCCAGCTCATGACGCAGGAGCACTGGGCATGGGGAAGCCCCGGGAGGGGGCACTGAAGGCAGGGGGCTCTCAGGGAGTGCAGGGAGCCTGACCCTCTCAGGCAGTCTCTGCTGCCCCGCTGGCCCAGCACTCATGGCCACTGAGTCAACCCCCAGCACAAAGAGCAAGAAGACCCAGCTCCCGCTTACACAGCACGGGCTGGATAAACTCCCAGGCGCTCCCCCGCTCTGCGGGCAGTCACCTACGGTCGCACCTGGACCCACCTGCAGGGTACCTGCCTCACTGGTTCCCAAGCCTGGCCCCTCTATTCTCTCTTCGGAGGCGCCTCCTGAAGAAATAATCTATCTGCTCACACTCAGTCCTAGTTTAGAGTCTGCAGTCAGGAAAATGAGACAAAAATGTCCCATACAGTCACTGTAGAACAGTGGGGGGCAAGGCTCAGACACCAGCACCAGCCTGGACTCTGGCAGGGCTGAGACATAGCACGGGAAGGAGGCCAGACAGAGGAGGGAGACAGGGCAGAGAGAGGAGGCTAAGCAAGGTGTGAAGGAGAGAGGCAGGAGGGAGCCAGGAAGGAAAGGAGCTGGAGGCCGCCTGGGAAGAGGACAATGACCGATCGGGAGGAGGGCCTGGGGGCCTCACCTCCCACCCCCAGTAGAGGGGCTCACCCTGCAGAGCCTCCGATGGGCCTGGGCTGCAGCCTCCTGCCTGCAACAGCCCACAGCTGGGAGGTGCCCTCACCCCTCCAGTGAGTGCTTTACAGACAGGAAACTGAAGCCCGACAGAGGGGAGTGACCTGCTCAGGGTCCCGGAGACCTCAGCAGCAGAGCTGAGACTCAAACCGACTCCTTCCCTGCGGCCAGGTGGGGGCAGTGGCCCCAAGGCTCACAGCTCACAGGATGGCAGAGGCCCCCGGATATCACACGTCACAGTGCCGGGCTCAGCATCACAGAGCCAGGACTCTGCAGGAGCCTGTCCCACACTTGCTCCGGGACTGAGGGCCTGAGCAGCCCAGGGGGAGGAACTTCCCCTGGTCACCTCCACGAGCCAGAGGCACCCAGCAAGTTCCAGCTTCCCAGGAATACAGGCTCTCGCCATGGGCTGGGGTTGAGGGGGCAGACAGTGGACACAGTGGCCAGCCCCAGGGCTCCCAGCAGTGCATATACGGAGCAGCTGCCCATGAGCGCTGGCCATGGAGGTGGGGTTATCCTGCTGCCCAGCAGCTGCTGACAAGCCACACCCAAGCATCCATCCTGGCCTGGTCCTTTCCCCTTCTGACAAGCGGTGTGCATGCCTGTCCACAGTGGTTTGGCCTCCTTGTCCTCACCTTGCATCCAAGCAGAAGGTCCCTCCTACCCTTGAGGCCTTGTAGGGTTTGTGGCTTTGGTGATCAAACGTACAAAGGCTCCCTTCATGATTCTAGGTTCTTCCTTTTAAATGTGGTGCTTCTCCAGACAGTCCGTCTCTGCTCAGGGCCACAACCGCCTCTTCCCCGCGTCCCCAGCTGCACTGCTGCTGCTCACGCTGAAGGCCCCATGACGGGATGGCCCCATGTCTGCGGGTAGCGCTGTGAGAGTGCAGACCAGAGCCCAGGCACTTCCACAGCCCACAGCCCAGGGGCCCTCCCTCAGGCCCCTGAAGAGGGAAGAGGAGCAATGTAAACACCAGCCCTGCCACTGAGGACAACTCGGTCACATAGCCAGCTCACTCCTGATTTTGCAGGGCCACTGGTACCTAACGGATACTTGGAAAATCTACTGAAGAAATGAATGAATGGAAGTCCTCTTCCTCCCCCACTGTGTGTTGAAGCTGGCAGAGCAGAGCTGTAGCCTCATCCATATCCCTCCCAGGCCAATCCTGGAGCGGCGTCCCTCACAGATGATGGTAAACTCATGGCTGAAGGAGGCGGGGGCCTTCTGTGGTCCCTGAAGCCTTCTATGTGTTTGGCACATCACAGACACATGAGATCAGCCAGGCCACAGCACCCTCTGGGCACACCCCTGTCCTCAGATCTGCACAGCTCTGAGCAGGGGCGGAGCATGTGGGGCCCGATTCCACCACCCTAAGTGTCTCCTCCAAAAGTACCACCACCAACCCTGAGCACACGCGAGTCTTCCAGGCTGCACTCCAGCCTCTCTGGTCCCTTTGCTCAGAGACACGGGTCTGGAAGAAGGCCAGTGTGCTTCCAGGCCAGCTGTCTCTCGGGGTGCAGACGCCCAAGGCCCTGCTTCCTGATGTCCAATCTGAAAGGAGCCACTTGTGAGATCGCACCATCTGTCCACTCCTCAGTCTCACCAGAAAGCCCAGGGCTCGGCCTCATTTGCCCCCAAGCCTACAGCTCCTCTGTGCACTGGCAATTTGGGCTGCTGGCTACAAATGCAGGGTGGAGAGTCCAGCGAGGGTCCTCTATGAGAGGTGCAGGGCTGCCCAGGCGCCTGTAAACCGCACCCCCATAACTAATCCCACAGAGGGAAGTCACCCAGGAACTACGCTTCCCCAGCAGCCTGAGACCAACTCACAGGAGCCAGAGGATCCAGCTACCCCTGCAGCCTTAGTGCACTGGGTCACTGAAGCAAGGCGCCCAGGCAAGGGCGTCAGACGAGGTGCCGCTCCCGTGAAAGCTCACCTCCTGTTCCTGTGCGCCAGGCACCTCCCAGGCGAATGCCTAGCACTCCAGTCCTTGGCTCGGGGAGGCCCTAGGAAGCAGCCTCGTGGTGGTACTCTACACATGCACGTGCTGCGGACCATCAGTGATGGTCAAATACGGGGAGTAGAGAAGGAAAACCCCAGGAACCTCCAGCCCGCCTACTGGTTGTCCTTAAACTTAAGTCTGCTTTTCACCTATCAGAATCTGCTGCGGTTTTCTTGTCATCCACCCGAGGGCCTGTGCCACCTCAGGACATCTCCACTGCCTTCTTCTTCTGGGGCAAGGGCTCACTATGTAGTCCAGGCTGGCCCTGGCTGTGTAGCCCGGGTTGGTCTTAACTTGCGGCAATCCAGCTGCCTCGGCCTCCCCGGTGCTGGGATTGCAGGCTTGCACAACCATGCCTGGTTTGCCACTGCTTTTAATGCCTTCCATATCTGCACCCAGAGCTGCCTCCACTCTCCCCCTCCACAGATGTGGCAGTGACGGGACAGACAGGGGCAGTGAGGTGGGTCAGTTTCTGACCACGCGCCTCCACATGAGAACGCGTTTCTCACCATGCTCTTTGTGTGAACTGTGATGTTGATGCTTACGGTGGAGTCAGCATTTCTGGGTAGCAGGGCTTGTGGGTTTGTGACTGAACTGTTATTACCAGCTACACTCCACAAAATCGAGTCCATGCATGGTCTGAGCATTTGCAATTAAAATCTGCAACCTCCCTTGGAAGTTGTTGGCAGAACGTTCCACATCTTTTTCGTGCTACATTAGTCGCACCTTCTGGTTTAGCCTTTCCTACTGGCTGCAAAATGGGCCGGCACTCAGACCGACACCTGGCATGGCCATCCTGGGTGCCCGAGTCCGTCTGCCTTCTGCCACTCACCTTGCCCCAGTGGATTCTGGTCTGCAGACTTTATCTCAGCCAAGCTGGTTCACAGACCAGAGGGGACCAGGTGACATGTCAGTTACTATGCAGATAAGAGAGACCACAGCTCCACGCCGTGCTGGCTCCACTTGAAGTAACTTTGGCCTTCATCCTTCCACTGGGAGGCGGTCTCCCCCTGCCCAGCACAGCAAGCTCTGGACCCCAAGACTGGACAGAACGGTTCACACCCCTGCTCTGGAGCTCCCTGGCTGGAGGCAGTGGAACCCACACTCCCCCAGACCCTCTGTGGGAAAGCACCGAGCCTTCATCTGTGTGATGCTAGCCACAGGTCATTCTTACCTTCAAGAGATGCGCTGCCTGTGAACATGAAAGTCCAGTCTGAACCGTCAGAGCCGGAGGAAGCCGGGAAGCCTCCCTAGCCCACTTTCCCGGCCCCCGCATCGCACGCAGGCTGGAGCAAATCATCTTGTCTTTCCACCGCCAGCCCCCGGCCTCCCAGCCTGCTGTGTGCACCTTAACGTTCCAAACGGAAAACGTAAAAGCCTTCATTCACACACGCACATTTTGGATATGAAAGAGCACATAGTACGAATGCCGTCTTCACCAGTGCCACCCGGAAGTCATCACCGCCGCCTGCCAGGCGCCTCCAGCAGCTGCAGAGGTGCGGCCCTCCTGAGAGCAACGCGCAGGCGCAGACAGCCGCACACACACAGGTGCCCGAGGCCCGGGCTGCCCAACTACGGCAGCCCAGCGTCCTCCTGCGTGCGCACAGGGCTGAGGTCTCGATGCTTCTGAAACCAAACTGGCCTGGCCCACTTGGCAGTGCGGGGGTCCTCGTCGGTGGTCAGTGGTGTCCAGCAGAGGCCCACGCCTCTCCTCAGGCCCGCAGTCCCTGCGAGTCAGTGAGATGAGCTCGTGGCCTGGCCCACTGCCCCTGCGCACTCTGCCCTTGCCCATCCCTCGTTATGCCTTTCATTTGGTAGTGGAACATTTCTCTGCACACTCAAAGCAGCCCTGGGCTCCCGCTGTCCAGTCCAGCAGGAGCTGCCCACTGTCCTCCCCTCCCGCTGTGCTCGGACCCGTGGCCTCCAACCCCATTTCCTTGCACTTGCTCTGGAGCTGGTCTGTGAGCACCTGCTGGACACAGGCCTGGGGGGCAGGAGGGAGCCAGGCGCCGGCCCTCACGGTTCCACCTCCTGCCCCACAGATGCATAGCCACAGCTGTTCATGCCGCCTCTGATACCTTCTGGCTATAGCCAGAGAATGCCTGGCCCCTCAAACTGAAATATGACCCCCACTCTTTCTAGAACACGTTGCTGGCACCACCTCGTTAGGTGCCCTGCCGCAGGATGCAGCACCAACAGCACAAGTGATGTTATGTTTGCGTGTGTGTGCTCATGTGTGTGGCACAAGACTTGAACCCAGGGCCTTGTTAGTGAGCTACGTGCATACACAGCCGTTTGTTAAGTTTATATTCTATTGTGAAGCGAACTAAATTGCCTGGGTTAAGCTCAAACTTGTTACCATCCTGCCTCAGCCTCCCGGGTGCTGAAATGACAGCCAAGTGTCACCACACCCAGATATGTGGGATGCAAATGTCTCTGATAATCACATCCAAAAAGTAAAAAGGAACAGGCAGAATTCATTTTAATAATATATTTAATTTAATCTAGTACATCCAATTAATTATCACGTCAGTGTAAAATGAATATAAGAAATTGCTACTTCTTTTTTTCTTAGAAGCCTTTGAAACCCGAGATGTAGTTTACGTTCCAGCACCTCTTGATTTAGACGCTAAATTTGCATTGGAAATACTCGGTCTGTATTTAGATTTCGTAAACTGCACAGTTCAGAAAATAAATTCACATATGTTGCTCCAAACAACAGTAGTTAGCTGAAGTTTTCCAATAAGCGGATGAAGTGTCAGTTTTTTAGGTTAAGATTATTTTAAATAAAATAAAAATTTAAACTCCTCAGTGACACAAAAGCCACATTACAAGCACTCAGCAGCCCCACAAATCCTGGGGCTCCATGCCAATGCGAGTGACAGTGATCAGAAAGGTCTTGGGGCAGAGCTTTGGCCCCAGGGGCCTGGGATCCACGTCCTTCCTTCCAGGGCGTCCCCCGCTTCACACACCTGACATCTGCTGTCCCCCTGGTGCCCAGACGCTGGCCTGGGCAGCCCCTTCGGTAAACTCAGGTGGGACCATCACCGTGGTGGGACAAGAACCAAGTCAGTCCTATAGCTGGTCACAAAGAGGACGAGCCCTGGCCCAGCTCTTGTTCTGCCCTAAGACCCCACGGGATGTCTGGGCTCAGAGCCCACAGCGTGCCCCCTGACACTTCCTCACAGCCCCAGAGGGAGCAGTAGAGAGTGCGCGTGGCAGGCAGGCTGGCTCCAGCCTGACCGAGGAGGATGGCCTCGAGGGTCTCTCGGCACCCTTGCCCTGCCCCCAGGCAGGGGTGAGCCCCCCCCCCCGGCAAGTGCAAGGCCAGCTGCTGGGCAAGCTCAGAGGAATCTTACTGCAGAGCAGCAGGGACACTGGGTCACAAACTGACTCAGGGCCTGCTGCCGGGAGCTTCAGAGGTGAGGCCAGACCCTGACCAGCAGCACAGCCACACACAGAGAGGCCAGAGCCGGGCAGAGCTGCAGGAAAGGCTGTGTTTAGAAGTCACCTCCCTGGCCTCCCACAGCCCGGGAGGGTCCCTCGGGGCTCTACTCCGCCCCTGCAGTACTGAGCACAGCCCAGGTGAGGCCAACAGGGACAGGAAGGGGGGACTCCAAGGCGCACATGGGCAAGGGAGTCACATGGTGACTGGCAGCCTCCCGAGAGCCCCCCTGTCCCCACAGTCACCCCAGTGCAGCAGGCAGAGGCCACCCTGCCACCCACAGGGAGCTGGCCAGCACTGTGGCCTGCATATCTGGCTGTTTCCCACATCAGCCATTTCTCTTGGGCCCAAATTGCCCTTAATCGCCTCGCTCCCCCTGCCGACAGTCTGGCTCCTCCACGTGGCCGAGCCATCCATCTGCCTTAGGGGACGGACGGTGCTTCCAGCGGCTCAGAGGGGCAGAGTCAGGGCCACGCCCTGACTGAGTCAGAGCAGCTGCTGGGCCTCCTGTCCAGTGGTGTGGGCCCTGTCCACGGCAGTGGCCCACAGCTGAAGGGGTCAACACGTAACCTCCTGCAGGTCTCACGCACCCACGTGTATTTGTATCTGATAATAACCACCCGGGGCTTCCACGGCTGTCCCCACAGCGTCCTCTTGGCCTGCACACCTATTCCCAGCGCTCAAAACACGGTGGGACAAGAACCAAGTCAGTCCTATAGCTGGTCACAAAGAGGATGAGCCCTGGCCCAGCTCTTGTTCTGCCCTAAGACCCCACGGGATGTCTGGGCTCAGAGCCCACAGTGTGACCCCTGACACTTCCTCACAGCCCCAGAGGGAGCAGTAGAGAGTGCACGTGGCAGGCAGGCTGGCTCCAGTCTGACTGAGGAGGATGGCCTCGAGGGCCTCTCTGCACTCTTGCCCTGCCCCCAGGCAGGGGTGAGCCCCATTTAATGAGCACCTACTGTGTGCACCAAGCCAGGAGGGTTGTCAAGTCACGGGGAAAAGGCCTGGGAGCCTGTGCTCGCCAGCGGCTCTGGGCCTCCTGGCAGCCCCACTGGTGGCCCTGCTGTGCCCTCTACAGAGGAGGAGGAAGGGCGCAGGCTCTCTAGGCCCTGGCTGGTGCCTGTGCAGGAAGAATCAGCCTGGGGTGTGACGACCTGAAGGTCCCCTTCCCCTGCATCCCAGCCCCGAGTGAGGACAGCCACAGTACCATCCAGGTGAGGCGTCAGGACCCCACAGGCAGACCCCTCAGGAGACGGCACCCGCGGCCGAGACGCCTTTCCACGAGGTAGCTTCACAGGAGTGGCCGGAGGCAGAGCTAGAGCCCCGAGCCTCCCAAACCTGAGGAGCGGTGCTCCTGGATCCCCAAACCTGCCACAGACACCCCCGTCTGCCTCCCCTCTGAGCAGTGCCCGCCTGCAGCCCACACCAGGCCCCACCCCTACAGTAAGAAGGGGGCGTCGGTCCAGCCTGACCTCAGCCACCGTGGCAACGCTGGCTGGTGTGCCCCGTGCCGCCACCTGCCCTGCACAAAGGGCCTCGAAAAGGGACAGCAGCACAGCCATCTTCCAGGGGAGAGAGGCTCACAGCGCCCGGCGCCAGGCACACAGATCACCTCACCGGGAGACTGGCAGCCAGGGCCAGTCCCACCGCGTGCCCCCAGCCTGTGGCAGGTGCCCCGGGAGCGCAGTACCAGTTCTGGGCAGTGGGGGCTTGTCAAACACAAATCCAAAGAGCAGAATTAATTTCTCTGGTGCAGAAAAGAGACTTCGTACAGCTCCACTCTGGACTTGTAATCGGAATGCACTCGACACACATGCAAACCTTTTTAAAAGCCCAACAAGCCTCTCATCAGCTTACACGACAGGAGCGCCTTTCTGGAGGACCTGGGAGCCATCTGTCTCCGAAGCGTAAACACGAGGACAGCAGCCCCCCCGGCACAGCCTCCCCAGTGGGCAGGAGCCGACTCGAGCCGCAGGACGATCCAAAACCGCCTCCTGTCACAAAGATACGAGAAGTTTATTTTCCCTTCAGAAAAACCAATTAACTAGCGCAGATGGCGACCACGATTTCCAGGTGGACTGGGATGAAGTGTGTGTGACAAACGTGCTGTTGCGTCCTCCCACTCCAGGGCTGGTTACTGTTTATCTCGGGATCGTGCACACAGTGGGCCGCGTCCGCCTGGCGCAGCAGCGCGGGGCTCCTCGCTGTCCCGCACACGCAGAGCAGCCTGCTGGGCCGCACGGCGCGAGGTGGTTTACTGCTCGCTCCACAGTGAAACTGTTCTCTTTCCTTCTGCCTTCCCAGAGAGGTTCTGCGCTGTGGCGGGAGACTTTATTTTTAATTCTATTTCCTTGACAAGCACAAGTCACTCCAACTCCATGTGACTTGGAAGGGGCCAGGGACCGGGGACCGGACACTGTGTCTCCCTAGAAGGTGTTTTCCAGTCTATTCTTCACATCTGCACACGCCTGTCGGTGGCGCCCCTGCTCAGAGAAGGGTGCAGGTGCCCCGGACAGAGTGGGTCTTGCTGGGCCCCAGCATACTGACCCTCATGACAGGAATCAGCAGGCTCAGCCACCAGCCACCTCCCAGAGACCCCGCCACCTGCCCCGGCGGAGGGAGGCCTTGGTGGGCAGAGGGTACCGAGCCTGTGACCCCCTTTCTGTCCTACCAGGGAACCAGCCTCATATGTCACCCGCGAGTGACCACCCTGCACACTCCAGGCTGAGCGCGGGAGTTTTCAGAGGAAGTGGTGTGTTCATCACTTGGCCAAGAAGCCGGCAACAGTCCTGAGCTTTCCTGAGTCCTGACCCACAGCTGCTTCTACATCGCATCTTCACTTTTTATGCATAATTCTACATGTATACGATTTTCTTGTAGCACACGATGCAATGCAATGAAGGTGAAAAGCTCACACAGACTACGAGGAGGGGTGCCCGAGGGGGACGGTGAACAGGACCCTTCACTCACACACAGCTGTGTTCCCTGGCTCCTGGGCCCCGGGGTGTCTCAGCTGCAGCTGCGGGTCTTTCCCTGGTAGAGCCCCAGATCTGCATCATCCTGGGAAAGTCATTTGCTATCTGGGTCGTGGGCAGACTGGAACCGGAAATGTGTGCGGCTGTGTTATGCAGCAGGGCGAAGGCGGCTGCAGGTGCAGTGCAGGTGGCAGGTGTGCGGGCAGGGGAGGCCCCCTCTGCCCTGGAGCCTCCTCAGGAACATAGGAGGGAGAATTTTACCTGTCCCCGTGGGGGCAGACATGGGGCGTGGAGGGGAGGCAGGGATTCCAAGGTGAGCAGTACTTCCCTGCCTTCAAAGATGGAAGAGGAGCAGGCAGGCGGAGGACGGTGGCCTCCAGAGGCTGGGAACAGCACAGCCAGTGGCCAGCAGGCACCAGGCTTCAGCCCTGGAGTCCGGAGACTGCATTCCAACAGGGAAGAGCAGGAAGCTTCCCAGGGTGCCCCCCACCAGGAACCCAAATGGCCCAAAACTTGCTGCAGCCCTCTGAGACCCTGAACTGAGAGGCCAGCCCGGCCCATGGGAACCTCTGCCCTACAGAACAGGAGGTGACAAATGAGTGCTGTCTTAAGGTGACAGGTTTACTGCAACTTGTTACAGCAGGAAACTGATGCAACATCCCACCCACTGTAAGCTTTTCGGCAACTCATGTGCCAAGGCTCTGCTGATGAAAGTGCCAATGACTCTCAACATTTTGCTATTAAGACTGATTTGTGCCAGGTGTGGTGGCACACACCTGTAATCCCAGCTACTTGGGAGGCTGAGGCAGGAAGGTCACAAGGTGGAAGCTGACCTGTCTCAATATTAAAATTAAAAATATCTGGGGATGTAGCCCAGTTACCGTAGCATGTGCCTGTCCTGATTGAGGCTGTGGGTTTGGACACCAGCTCTGCGGGAAGAGGAGGAAGAGGAGGAGAAGGAGAAGAGAAGAAAGATTTGCACAACTATGCTCGTGTGTTAGTCCAGTGTTCGTGTGCATTTGAGGGGGACAATAAATCTGCTCTCCAACGCTGTGTTAAGTTCTTCAGGAAGCTGCGGGGTCAGGGCGCCCCAGCACGACCCCTTGCAGCACCACATCTCAGGATGGAGTGGCTGACTGGCTGGGATCTCGGCCCGGGCCAAGTGGGACCTTCCGAGGGCGCTGCAGGTGCCAAGCTCTGAGGTGGGGGCTGAGGGGGCTGAGGTCAAGACGAACTCGGGCTGCCGGAGGGCCTGGGCGGACTCCGTGGCCCTGGCTCCACGCTCTCTGGAGTTCCTGAGCTGTCAAGGCTCTGCTCCCCACTTCTGAGGGGCGCTTGGGAGAAACACACTCGCAAAGCAGGGCTGGCTGGGATGGCACAGTGGGCCAGCAAGTGGATAAAGGGGTGGGCTGGGCTGGGCCTGCACCCTCCTTCTTTGGCGTCACACAGTGGCTGCTGGCCACAGGTGGTGTCTGCACTTTCCACCTTTGCTCTCTCCCAGAGGAGCTGTGTGTGACCTTCAGGTCCTGGCCATGCCACAGGCTCAGCCCTCGGCCTCAGTGTTTGGGGTCGAATCCTTCCTGGAGCTACAGGAAACTGCTGCAGGTGACCTCTAAGTGCATGAAGGCTCCTGGAGAAGACCGGCCAGGACCCGAGTCCTGCGTGTTGTACAAAAATGCAAAGGAGATGGCTTGGCCCGCGGTGCTGGCTCGTCCTGCACGTCTTCCGGAGCTGTGGTCTCACGCCATGCTCTCCACAGCTGGCACAGAGTCCTGAAACTATCTGCTGCTCTGCCCAGGAAGCCCTGGGCACCCAGGGTGGGTTGCAGCAGGGTCAGGTGAAGGTGTGAGGTGGGGATGGGGGTGGGGCGTGCAGGGTGGGCTGCACTCCAGAGCTGCCGCTGGACCAGGCAGGGCGGAGCGAGCAGCTCCTCCTGCACAGCCCACCCCACCCGGAGCCGGCTGCCCACGCAGCCGGCTCACAGCCTCACAGCCGCCGCCTGCTGCGGAAGCTCCGCTCACGTTCACGTTTGTTGGCGGCGGTGCAGGAGAGCGCTGTTTCCCAGCCTCCCGGCAGCCCACGCAAGTCCCCAGGGGAGTGAGGACGCGCGTCTGCTGTCTGTTGACGCCTCTATGAGTCAGTTGTGGTGTGTCAAGGGGATGTGATAAACACTGGTAATGTTCTTCCTGCAAGTCACAGGGGAGACGGCGGCTCCCCCACTGCACAGCCTCACAGATGGGGAGGCAAGCGGGTCCTGAAGAGGAGCAACAGGGCCACAGAGCCCGGGGCGACAGACGACCGAGTCCCATGAGGGCAGCCACCGAGGACCCTGGCAGAGACCCTCGGCCAACCGTAGCACACTCAGTGGGGACGGGAGCGGCTCCTCGGGCTGGTGACCAACTGCAGGCGGCCACACCTCCGGGGAGCCCCTGAGGCCCAGTGAACGGATCAACGCTGACCAGCTTCCCTGGCGCTCAGTGACCGAGGCCGTTACTGGGCTCCGCAGTGAGGGCTGCATGGGTCGGACCGTCCAGGGGCGTGTCCAGCCTGTGGACAGCAGCTCAGAGCTCAGACAAGGACCTCAGGCTCCCGGGCCCAGCATGGCCAAGCCTAGGTGGGCACGTTTGGTCAGTTCCCTATGACGGGTCCCTACCAGGAAAAGTCCTGACTGACCCCCTGTTCCTCAGACCCAGACCTCAGGCTACGCTGCCCAGAGGAAGGGGCACTCAGAGGCTGGACAGACTTGGAAAGTTGAGGACCCAGCACCACATGACTCTGAGCTGGCACTCACTTTTGTCCTGAGGATGGCGTTTGTCTGCCTGCCCCTCAGTCCGGCCACAGCCTGCTAGGCAAGTGTGCGTGTGATTCTGGGCACTGGGGGCACCTTCTAGAGACTCTTTTTGGATTCTTATTGTCCTGAACTGAGAGTCAGCAGACAAGTGCAAAAGGCAGCAAGGTTTTACACTTTTTAAAGGCCGGAAAAGAAGAACACGCTTGGGAGTGAGAGCAGACCACTGGGGGAGCTTACAGCGGCCCCCGGCTTCCTGGTGGCTGTCCCCCACTCTCAGGCCAACGTCAGACCTGCACGTCCTCTCAGAAACCCTCTTGAGTTTGAAAGAACCGAGGGACACACTCCCCAGGTGCGTGGCTTGGGCGCATCTCCTGATCTCCGTGATGAACAGGTCACACTCGCTTGCCTAGCCGGCTGACCACAGCCTAGGGTCACCACAGCCAGCCTGACCACTTCGACCTCAGAGATGAAGTGATGCAACAGGATGGATGGAGGAGGCCGAGAGGGCTGATGCCTGATGGCAGAAGCGCCTCGGCCGCAGACTGGGAGCCTGTTTGTTCCGCAGAGCTGATGGGTCTCAGACGGGTGTTCTGGAGAGGTGGGACAGGGACCTCGCCACAGGTGGAGAGCAGTGTCAGGGCCCTACGGTGAACCCCGAGCCACTGGCTGTGCAGCTCCCACACTCGCAATGCTGAACCTTCGTCGCTGGCAGCCCCCGTCCAGACACCTGTGTGGAAGCAACACTCGTGGCCCCTGTGGCAGCGCTGGGCTCAGGCTGGTGGCTTGCGGCCCTCTCTTCTTCTCCTGGGCAGCCCCTCAGCTTTGCTTGATGCCCCATCCGGCTGGGATGCCGGCCCCTTACAGGACAGAAATGTGCCTCCAGGGTGACAGGACACCCTGCCTCCTGGGGCACTTGCCAAGACCCCAACTCCCAGCAGCCCCACAAGCACGTGGCCCCATCCAATCATCCTCTGTCCACCGGAGCTAGCTGGGGGCCCATTCTGCTGCTGACCACCCCAGATTCCACCACCACAAACTGGAGCAGACACATTAGAAAGGCAGGTGATGGTGTCCCTCTAACTGGGCAGGACAGCAGCCTGCCCATGAGGACAGAGGCTCGAAACCTGCCCCACTGGTATTGTCACACACGGTGGCCTCCTTGGCCATAGCAGATCCTAGGCAAGGGCGGCTGCACAGACACCAGTGGGAACTGAGCCCCCAGAGATGAGACAGGCACTGCCTCAGGCACCTGGGAGAAAGCCTGGCGTGTGGCCCGATCACAGGGCATGGAAGGCAGAAGGTGCAAGGCTGTTTCAGGACCACGCTGGGGAAGCCCTCTCCAATGTGGTCCAACAAAGGCCGGTCCAGTGGCAACACCATGGACCTCCCTCTGCTCCACCTTCTGGGATTCCGCACGGGTCAGCCTCCTGTCACCTGAGGGCTGGGACGGAGGAGGGGCCAGGCCTGAGGCCCAGTTCTTTCAAGTTCCTGCTCCTCCTCCACACCCCCAGCAACCACCACCCCACCCCTTGGGGATCCCCCTAGGGGATCATGGTGAAATGAAAGGATTGGTTAAGAAGCAGTTCTGCGGAATTAGTTTCATCAGCTGTGCTCGCTGTGGAGCGCTGAGGAAGCCCTGGATTCAAAATCCACCACATGTGACCCTGCACACACACTTTATTATTAAAAGAAAAAGAAAAGCAACACTGGTGTGGCAGGCTTCTTCTGAATATCTTCTGTCCTAAACTGTATACTTGCGAAGTCTTTGAGAGCTCTCTCTCTCTCTGTCTTTGCAGTACCCTACCACTGAGCTATATCCCCAGTCCTATTTATCTATTTATTTATTTATTTATTTAGAGATAGGATCTTGCTAAATTACCCAAGCGGACTTGAATTTGTAGTCCTCCTTCCTCAGCTTCCTAAAGGGCTGGGATTATGGGTCTGTAGCCGCCATGCTGGTTTATTTTGGATAATTTCAAAATTGCAGAGAAGCTACAAGATTCATACCAAGAGCTTCCCCAACCACCCCTCACCTACCCCTACCCCCAGTTCAGCGACATTTGACATCTTGCCAAATTTGCTTTCCCATTCCTTTTTCTCTAGAGAAACTTTTTCTGGACCCTGCTAGGTGGATTCCCGCTCCGCCTGCAGCCCTGATTATCTCCCAGTCTGCTCTTCCCCACCCACTGCCTCCACGCGGTTCCCTAGTCCCTAAATCCGCTGGCGCCTGCGTTTCTCTCCCTGTGTTTAACCTGCACACTCTGTAAGGCCATGCATCGGGCCACTCGCTGCTTCCCAGCTCTGTGTCCAGCGCCTGCTTTATTCTCAGCTGCAGGAGAATCTCATATCCTCCAGGGGCATCTTTGGAATTTTGGGAGACACCATGAGCCTCCTCTCGCCCTGAGCTCCTGCCATACTGCCTTTCTGTTGTCCGCCTGCTGTGACACACACACATGTGCACACACACACACGCATGTACACACATGCGTGTACACACATGTATACACACGTACACGCACATGCATGTACACACGTATGTACACATGCACGCATGTACACACATGCGTGTGCACACGCCTCCTTTTTGGTCCAATTCTCTTCCATCTAGTCAGGTATGTGAATGTCACAGAGATGTAATTATCACTAACAAAGCATGGTGTCCATTGATAAGCCCTCCACACCCACGGACCGAGCCCCAGCTCCCTGTGCTTCCTTGGGTCTCCGTATCCCACACAGCTTCTTTCTTGACAGCTGGCCAGCCAGGTGCTGGGTGCACAGTGACCCGAGTCCTCCTGGACTCACTGTCCTTGGGATCGACGCCATGGGCAGGACCTGGGGCTCACGGTTTCCGCCGTCTTCCCTGTTGTGCCACCTCCTGCATCCTGTCCTCAGTGCGCTCTGCAGCAAGGCTGGAGCACAGAAACCTTGTTTTTGAGTGACTTTTTGTGCCTGTAAGAACTGCTCCAGTCGGGCCTGGTGGTGCGGTGGTGCGGTGGTGCATACCTGCAATCCCAGCACTCAGGTGGCTGAGGCAGGAGGACCGCCTGGACTGGCTTCCCTTTTGCTGGTATAGCACAATAGTTACCCAGCATTCCTGAGCCTCAGTTTCCCTACCTACTATGGAGGGAATGGCGCATTACTGGAAGGCTTTCCATGAGCAATGAATGACACATGGTCATGACATGTGGACATGGCCGCTGGCCAGAGGGAGCGAGACCCTCTCCCTGTGCCCTGATGCTGGTCCTACGTGCTGGCCTCCAGCCGGGCTCCACAGGCAGGGTGACTCTGCTCTCAGAGTCACCCTGCCCTTCTAGGCTTTTTGTTTTTATTTTGTTTTGTTTTGTTTGTGGTACTAAAGATTAAACCCAGGGCTGTCACGCTGAGCCACATCCCCAGTCCTCCTTTTTTAACTATTTATTCTGAGTCAGGTTCTCTAAATTGCCAAATTACCCAGGCTGGGCTCAGATCTGTGATGCTCCTGCCTCAGCCTCCCAGAGTGCTGGGATTACGGGTGTGCCACCACAGCCAGCTGGGCTCAGGTTTTTGATGGCAAAAGGCTGTGACGAGGATTTGAAGGGCAACACATCCCACCACGGCCATGAACATGAGTTTATTCCCATAGACCTGGAAAAGCAGAGGATGATAAAGGCAGCCGGCCTGGCACCCTGTGTGCCCCAGCATGCCATGGGGGTGCCCGGCTCCCTCTGTGGTCCTTGGATATCAGTCCCCGGAAGCGGAAACCTGCTGAGCCCAACCCAGAGGCAGAGACGCCTGCCTTCAGGGAGTCACAGCGATTCCCGAGGCCTGTCTCACTCCCAGCGCAGCTGGAGACTGCCAAGTCCCAGGAGTGCCTTGTTCCTGGCCTGCTGCGGTTTCAAACAGAAGCCGGTTTGAGTTCAACTGTGTGTGGAAAGCGCCCCCTGCTGGCTCGACATGTCCACTGCAAGCCGTGGTTGGCTGGCCTGGGACACGGTCACCAAGTGACCTCCCGTCTGTGGGTTTCCTCAAAACTCAACTCTGAATTTCGCTAAGACCTCAGGCTTCTTTGGTGAAAGAGGAGATTAGACCATAACTTTGTTCTCATTAGTTTTCCCAAAGAATAAGAGAGCGGGGCTCTGGGGGTGCAAGAGGTGTCAGGCAGAGCCAGGCCCCATGTCTGCGCAGGCTCAGTCCTTGACGGGGCTGTGGTTAGGTCCCTTCCTCTGCGGTCTCCAGCTGCTTTCAAAAGGGCCGTGTCCTCAGCAGCTGTCTCATCAGAGAGCACGGGAGGGTGACCATTGCCCAGGCCAGAGCCCTTGGGCACAGCGGCCCTGCCGGCGGATAGGCCAGAGCCGGCAGCAGCCCCGGAAGGGCCAGGCCCCAGGTCTCCTCTCCCCCTGTCTCCCTCTCTTGCTGTCTGAGGACTGAGCTGAGGGCCTTTACACTGAGCTGTATCGCCACCCCTCAAAAAAAATTATTTCATTGACAGAGTCTCACCACGTCATTAAGTTGCCCAGACCTGGGCTCAAACCTCTGATCCTCCTGCCTCAGCCTGCCAGAGTTCTGGGTGTGGTCATTACCAGCCAACTTTGCTTGTTTCTTATTGTGAATGTAATATATCACCCTGTAGAGTTTTTCATTTAAGTTTCTAAATAGGCTACTCATTGATGTGGTTCGAAAACCACTCGGGCATGGTGGTGCATGCCTGCAATTGTAGCACTTGGGAGGCTGAAGCAGGAGGATTGCTGTGAGTTCAAGTCCAGCCTGAACTACAGAGCAAGACTCTGTCTTGAAAACAAAAGCAAAAACAAAACACTCCTACTAAAGGACACACAGGAAAGGGCAGCACGCTGCTCCGAATGCCCCGCCCCACCCAAAGAGCCACTGTTACTGTCTCTTCAACCTCCGTGCTACAAAGGGATGCAGAGATGAAGGTGAGACAGACCCATCTCCAAGTCCGGCTTCCCCCTTGCACAGCTCTGGCCCCGTGGCTGAATTCCTGGAGCCCCCGGACCCTTGATGCTGGCCCTCACCTGGGAACAACTCCTCCCCTGAGCCCTCCTGGTGTCCCCAAGGAGTGCACACAACCAGCCCCTCGTCATTCACAGCCAGGTTCTGCCATGTGGCATCTCACACTCGCCCCAGGGCCCTGGAGTTGACCCTGATCTTCATCACAGTGTTATAGCTGCCCAGGGCAGGCTAAAGCTGGGCCTAAGGGGCCACTGTCAAGGTGAAAGGAAAATATGATGCCTTTTTATTCTCCTTTCTGCGCCCATTGCCATCCCCTGCAGTGTACCCCACAGCCCTGGAGGTCTAGGAGATCCACAGCACCCCCAAAGCCCTCCAGTATGGCAGGCATCCAGGCCCCCAAGGTGCCCAGGTGGGGACACCCATGGTGTCAAGCCGTGAGGCTCCAGGGCCCTTTGCGGGCTGAGATTGCTCCACACTCTGTGGCCTCTCAGTCCTGCCCCTGCCCGGCCCAGGCATGCAGCACGTGCTCAGTGAATCAGCAGGGGGACCCTGGCCCAGGCAGCGGCACATCAGCCCCAGGTGCCACCTCCCCTCATGGGCCTGCACAGTCACGAAGACCCCACCCACAGGGGGGTAATCCCTGGTGCTCCCACACCCTTGGCCCAGAGGGAAGGAGGCCTTTCTGACAGAGCCCCAGCATCTCCGTAGACCTGGACGGGCTGTGTGAATGCTCACAGAATCTCTCCATCCTACTGTGCTTCGTCTACACACCTTCTCCCTGATTTACTTTGTGTTTTTGTTTTTTGTTTTTGCCTTCTTGAAACAGGGTTTCCCTATGCAGTTCAGGCTGGCCTTGAGCTCACTTTGTAGCCCAAGCTGATCTCAAACTTGCAATGATCCTCCTGCCTCAGCCTCCCAAGTTCTGGGAGTACAGGTCCCCATTTTACTTTGTAGCCACCTATCCCGAGTGGCTTCCAGGATACCCAGACACCCAAGATGTGACATCACAACACAAGTCAGTGTCATTCTGTGCCCGTGACTTGGAGACTCAGCCTCCTCCTAGGCTCAGATTCCTTACTCCTGCTTGCTTCTGGCTCCATCGGTGCCATATATTCATAAAAATAGGGCATTCAGCCAAATCACAGTGCAGCAGGTAAGTCCCAGCAGCTGACCACAGCATCAGCCCCTTCCTGACATCTGGCACAAGCCCACACCTGAGGATCCCACCTTGCAGGTACCTGGTTCAGTAAAGAAGAAAGAAGAGAGTTTCCGCTGGCCAAATCATGCAGCCTGTCTCAGATCATGGAGTCTGACTGACACACATTCTAGGACCTGTCGAATGAAAGGAGCCAAACAGTAGCCACTAGTAGGACGGGATGGTGAGCACGCACAGAGCTGAGGGCACCAGCCAGCCCAAAGGATGGCTGACTAGGGTGGCAGCTCTCGTATTGAAGGAGCGTCTCACCTGGCAGAGGTGGGGTGGGCAGGAGCACAGAGCCCTCTCCAGTGCCCAGGAAATGGCAAGGGGAGAGTAACCGTGAGGGCCTCCTGGACACTTACTGCAGGGCAGGCCCAGCTGAGAAGATGTGGGCTGTACTTTGTCCTGGTATGAGCAAGTAAGTCCCAGATGCTGGGCAGGCAGAGGACGGGAAAACAGGCCCAGCTGTTGTCAGAACCAGGAGGGACACGGCACCCACACTGTAGCTCACAGCTCTGGACCCCTTAGGGAGTCTCGCTAGGCCGAGCCTCCGCTCTGGCAGAGGGAGAGCTTGTCTGCCAGCAGTCCCATTCACAGATAGGGACAGATAGGGACAGATGGGGAGTCCCTGAGCCATCCCAGAGGAAGCTGACCAGAGCTGCACCTGGCAACAACCAACACTCAGAGGCCCAAGGGAGTGGCCAGGGCCAGGAGCCGGCCAGCCCTCCGTGGGACCCCTGGAGCACAGGGCTGCTTACCACTCTGCATGAGAGAAGGCAGAGTCCTGCAGAGGCTGGGCCTTGCTGGGACGCACAGCTGGGATGGCAGAGGCAGGAAAAGAGACCCGGAAGCATGAAGACCAGGAAGCCTGACCCCAGAGTACCTGAGCTGCTTTGTTTCTGGAGTACCGGGGCTTGAACCTAGGGCCTCACACCGAGCCACATCACCAGGCTTCTAAAAATCATGTTGAGATAGGGGCTTGCTAAACCATCCTAGGAGGGTTCGAGCTTGCAAAGGTCCTGCCTCAGCCTCCCAGAGTGCTGGGATTACAGGTTTGCACCAGGACACCAGGCTAAATGTTACTTCTCAGCCAGTTTCATTGGGCTCAAACCCGAGACTTTCTGTGTGTAAGGCAGACGTGATGTACACTCTTCGGTTTATTTAGATGAGGGTCCAAATTCTCCGCGGTGTTTGCCTGAAATCTCTCAAGAGTGTTTAAGTGGCCCTGAAGCAAGGCCAGCAGATTGGTTGTAGCTGCAGGTTTCAAACAGGAGCCTAAAGAGAATTCTTTCTGTGGTCTGTTGGCCATTTCAGAACTTTGGAAATGGAATGGTCAATTCATCAGAAAGAAATAGCAGGTGAGTATACCGCACTTCGGGGGGCCTGCAGGGGAGAGATCCTGGCACCTCGGGACCTGCACGGTGCAGTTAACTGGGGGTGCCGGGAGAACAAGGAAGTTCTCCCCTCTCTGGGGGGTGGCTGAGAGTGTGGCAGACTTTCGGCAGCCCGAAGGAGAGAGACCCTGGTGCGTCGGGACCTGCGTGCTGCGGTTGACTCCGGGTGCCGGGAGAACAAGTAAGTCCTTCCTTCTCAGGGGGACGGCTGTAATCCTGCCGGCGTGTGGGCTGAGAATCAGACATCTCATGTCGTCCTGTGCCCCGCCCTGTGTCCCCTCTCCCCCTCCCCCCTGCTTAGCAAGTGGGAGCCAGTGAACTACACATCTTGTGAAAAGATTGGCTATGTTATTTAGTATGAGCTCCCTATATGCAAAGATAGGGACAACCATTTTGGAAGAAAACAAGAGACAATATGACAGATAGTGAAGATCTCTGGTTGTCTAGCTTTGAAATGTATGCTTTCTTATGTCCTGTTCTGTTCTGCTTTGTTGTGTTTAATTTTACCCCCTTTTAAAATAAAATTTTTTAAAAAATTTAAAAGAAGAGTGTTTAAAAATGTTTCTATTAGTACACGTTTGTAATGACTACATTTATCATGAGGAGCTGGTACCTGTACCTGCTGAAGTTCAAGTCCCCCGCAGTGGGCGTGGCCTGGGCGCGGAGGCGGAGGCGGTTGGAGCGGAGCCGAGGGCCCTGCGGCCTGGAATTCCGTGGTGCCACCCCGCTCGCCCCAAACAGCGGTCGGAACCCGCGCTGCTTCGCGAACCAGTCGCTGGTCCGGAGGGCCTAGCTGGGCCCAGCGCGGAGCCCCGGGAGGCGGTGCAGACCCCAAAGGTCGGGCCTCGGGCTCGCTAAGGCGCCCGCCCACGCCTGCAGGCGGCTCGGCTGTCTCGGCTTTTGTTTGGACAGCTCTGCTGCACGGTTGACCGTCTAAGGGCAGCAGCGGGTGCAGCGCGGCCACAGCCTAACTAGCGCGCTTTCCTCACCTTGCACGACTGCGGCTGCTGCCCACGCCCACCTTGCCGGGTCCCGGGACCCCCACTTCCAGTACCCACCTCCAGTGCCTGGATTCCCCGGAGCACTTCATACATTGCGGATACGAGTTGCCTGTGACTGGGAGATATTTCCTCCCACTCTGTGGGTTCTTTTGGTTTTGGAGTAGTGTTCTTTGAAACATAAGAGTTTTTAGTTTGTTTCTTTGTCGTTGCTTTGATGTAGGTTTTTTTTTTTTTAACTGGGCTTTAACGCTTTCTAAATCCCCGCGGGTCAGCGCCCCCAGCTCCCCCAGTCTCGGCCGAGCAGGAACTGTCCCACAGACGGGCAGGGCCTCTAGGGGGCGCACGTCAGAAGCGAGGCCTTCGTTGCGCCTGCGCCAAAGAGGAGCGGGAGCCCGCGCGCGAGCGCTGCGGAGCGCGCGCCCGCTCGCCCGCGAGTGCGCCTGCGCGGAGCCCGCGGCCGCGCCTGCTCGCACTGGGCGCTCGTCGCTCGCCGGCGGCTATGGGGGAGGCCGAGGTGGGCGGCGGGGGCGCTCCGGGCGACAAGGGGCCGGGGGAAGCTGCCACGAGCCCGGCGGAAGAGACGGTGGTGTGGAGCCCCGAGGTGGAGGTGTGCCTGTTCCACGCCATGTTGGGCCACAAACCCGTCGGTGAGCGCCAGCCGCGGACCCGCGTGGGGGCGGGGCGGGGCCTGGGAGCCGGCGCCCGGGGCTCCCCGCCCTCGCAGTCCCTCCGGGTTGCCGGGCCTCACCTGCCTATGACCCCCCTCCCTGTGTCTGGGACACCCTCGCCCCTGAGGACGCTCCCGCCTTGCCTAACCCCGGGGATACCCTCGCTCGCTGCAGTAGCCCTGCGCCTAGAGGTCGCTGCCGCCTCTGACGCCCCGCTCCCTGTTCCCTGCCGCTGCCCGTCCCCTTCACCCCTCGCCCCTCCCGCCACCCCCACTGACCCCTGCCCTGTCCCACTTGGCCTGTCCTAGAGGCCTCCCCCTCCTGTCGCTATCCCCAACACTAGCGTCCTCTTTCTCCCCATCCCAGCCTCTTGTTTCCTCCAGGCCTGCCTCACCCATTCGTTTCCCGGGGCTGAGCACAGTTCTGTAGCGCCCACCCCTGTACCTGCTGTCCTGCCCCTCCTCCCACAGGTGTGAACCGGCACTTCCACATGATCTGTATCCGGGACAAGTTCAGCCAGAACATCGGGCGGCAGGTTCCATCCAAGGTCATCTGGGACCATCTGAGCACCATGTATGACATGCAGGCACTGGTGAGCTGGACTCCTCCAGTCCTGGGGGGCAGTGGGGAGACAGGAGGCCCCACACCCTGTCTTCCAGAGATCAGAGCCAGTGAGGTGGAGCACGCCCACCACTGGGCATTTGGGGTCTGCTGGGCAGAGCTGCAGGTGGCCCCAGGAGGAGTCCTGGTCCTCCTGAGAGCTCAACAGCGCTATCGAAGGCACCAGCTAGTGATGGAGCTAGTTGCCGAGGAACCCTGCTTTAGATTGGGCAGTCAGTGAAAGTCCAGGGAGTAACTGGGAGCTTGAGACTAGGGAGAGGCACCCATGACAGTAGCAGTGAGGATGCAGAGGCACGGGCCCCTAGTTGTCAGTCTTTGCGTGACCCAGAAGTGTTGTCGGTAGAGCATGACCTTACCTGAGTCACCTGAAATTCAGGTAGCTTCTGTGAGAGCCAGGCAGATAAAAGCCCTGTCCTCACAGAGCTCAGAGCCAGCAGGTAAACCAGATAACCCAGGTGGCAGGAGCGCTGGAGGTGTCCAATGAGCAAGCAGGTAACTGGTAGTGGAGGTGGCAGAAGACACAGGTGGATGTTCCTGGCAGGGAGAAGGCAGATGTCAGAGTGCTGTGGCAGCTGAGGTCAGGAGGCCCAGGAAGTCGAAGGGAGTGTGTCTGGAGTGATCTGGAGCTGGGAGTTGGGTCCCCAGAGGGGGTGCTGGTGGCAGCAGAGTCGTTGCCCCCTGCCTGGATGTGATGCCACACTGATCCTCCCCGGTGGACCTGGGTGTGTGCTGTACCGCTGACACTGAGCACACGATCTGCTTGTCTTGGGTGAATCCTGTACATTCCCCTCAGAGCCCTAGGAAAAGGACAGGGCAGACCACAGCCTGGCCATAGGAATACCCTGGGGATTGCAACTGTAGTTGGTGCCTGCAGCCCACGTGGAGGACATTCTTGTGGAGTCTGTGCTGGGTGACTGGCACCTGGAAACCCAGATGTGGCAAACTGCTGAGTTCTGCATCCTGTAGTATGCTTTTTCCTGTCCGTACATTGAGTGCGTTAGGTGCTGCTTCCTGGGCACCGCTTGCAGGGTCAGGGGCCCTCTCTCGGCTTCCCCAGGCTAGCAGCTTGTCATTTGGGGGCACTTGTTTCCAGACACTTTGGCACCAGGATCCAGAGAGATCAGTGTAGCACTGTACCTGTCTTTAGGAAAGACAGAGAGTGCCAGAGCCTAAGACAGGCACAGGTGCTCGCTCAGAGGACACAGTGGCCTGCAAGACCCGGCCATCCCCTCCTCTGGCATGGAGCCCCTTGACAGGTACACTTAGGCTGAGCTGCCTGGCTTCATGCATTCACGCTGCTGACAGAAGTGCCTGTCTCCTGATCCCCAGTTCAGAGGCCCTTCCTGCCAGCTCATGCTTCCTGTGGTGCAGTGGTCCTGTTCCCTCTGATCTGTGTGACCTGAGGAAGCCCAGTCAGGCCTTCTTACCTTGCTGCACTTGCCTTGCCAGTACTCCGTGCATGTGGCCTGTCCTGCTGATGCTCTCAGGGTCTGTGGGCGCCTGCCATGCAGTCAGGAACAGGAGGCACCTGTGAGCTTCCCTCACTGTCACTGCTCCCTGGACCTGCTTCCCTGAGGGGGACAGTGTGGTGAGAAGGCCACAATGGTGAGCCATACTGAAGCTTCTTTAGGTCTCTCAGTGGTGCTAGCCCCAGGCTCTTTGCAGGGTCTGGCTAGCCGAGCCCTTCCTGTCCGACTGGAGAGCCCAGCCATGGTGGACCGTGCAGGCAGAAGGAAGGAAAGGGCTTCACTCTGAGTGCCACCCACTCACAGCCTCCAGGAGTCATGGTGCTCACCCGTTGCTCACTGTCTGCCTCTGTGTATCTTTAGTGACCTGCCCATGTCACATTTTCTTTGTTTCTTGAAAATACAAAATGCTCTGTTCTTCCTTAGCATGAGTCTGAGATTCTTCCCTTCCCAAATCCAGAGAGGAACTTTGTCCTACCTGAAGAGATCATTCAAGAGGTCCGAGAAGGTAAGACTTGGATGCGGTCAGCCCTGGGAATAGAAAAGGCCAGATCTGGGCCAGCAGTGGGAGGTGTGTGGGTCCTGCTGTACATGGGAGGTCTTGGGAACCTGTGGGCTGGGGAGGACTATGCTCAAGAGCAGTCATGTGACAGACACCAAGACCTGTGTGGGCAGCAAGAGTTGGGCAGTGCTGACCTGACCGTCCCCAGTGCTGGCCATCACCGTGGGTTTCCAGTGAACGTCAGCCGTCTCCTCCACAGGAAAAGTGATCATTGAAGAGGAAATGAAAGAGGAGATGAAAGAAGATGTGGACCCCCACAGCGGGGCTGACGATGGTAAGTGTGGAGCTCCTCGCTGTCCCCTTTGCCCTTTGGAGCTCACGACCCTGTCCCCCCAGCCAGAAAGTTCAGGGCATGGCCAGGTGGCCATAAAGTCTGCAAGATGGAGAGTCCAGTTACAGGCCAGCATGGGGCAGGCCCTCTCAGTGCAGGACTCCTGACAGCCTTCCTCAGGCAGGGAGCCAAGTGCTCTGCTGCCCCCTCACTTGACATCAGGGCAGAGCCTGGAAGCCTGAGTGTGTGACACCACCCCAAAGCTGACAGTTGGGAGGCCTTCAGGAGCACCTGGCCCGCGCCAGGGGCTCCCTAGCCAGGAGGAAGCCTTTTGCGTTCAGAGGGTCACCGTATAGATTCTGACTTTTCTAGCTGAACAGGAAGATGAACTGAGATTCTGAGTATTCTGTTTTCAGTGAAATGATTTTGTTTCTCAGTTTTCTCATCTTCAGGGAGCTTGGGAAAAGCAACAGAAAAATCCAGCAAAGACAAAGAGAAGAACTCTTCAGACTTGGGGTGCAAAGAAGGGGCGGACAAGCGGAAGCGCAGCCGGGTCACCGACAAAGTGCTCACAGCAAACAGTAACCCCTCTAGCCCCAGCGCTGCCAAGCGGCGAAGAACATAGACACCTGGACCCCCCGGGGCAGCAGAATTGTCCTGATGCTTCAAGCTACTACTGCCTGCCCTTGGTCCTTGGCGAAAGTGTTCATTTCACAGGGACATGCGTGGAGGCTGGTACCGCATCGTCAGCCCATCGGGGGACTCATGGATCTGAAAGACCAGGATCAACCCAGCTTGGCGGTGGAGGCAGCCGGATCCACCTTCTGCCTCCTCCCAAGGCATCCACCTTTGTCCACCACTTGCCGAGGAGACCAGGAGAAGACTTGAATCAGCAAGCAATAAAACACCGCCTTCTGTCCTCGGAAGGAGTCCCTCGTCTCCCTGGGTTCCTGCTCTGCATTCGCCTGGCCCTCTAAGCCTCCCTCCTGCTCTGACCAGGACAGCAGGAGAAGGCAGCCTGGACGTCAAACTACTGGCCTGCGTGGATGTCCCCCAGCCGAGAACCTAAGGACTGGATATTTTGCCTCATTCACTTGTACTGTAATGATGTATATAATTTGGTTGGTATTTCACTATTTAATTTTTAAGAAACCTATTTTATACTAGTGTTTTATATGAGCAAAAATACTGCAGAAGTTAAACCTATGTTGTATTTTTTCTGAGATGTTTTGTTTCAAGGTAACAACTGCTGAGATACTTTTTGCTCAGTTTTTATATGCCAGATACAGAGAATTTGTAGTGGTTATTTTTGTAATTCTAGTGACTTGTGAAAAGACCAAATGAACAGGTGGATGGGAAAGCACAACCATGGGCTGAGGCGGTGGTGGCCCCAGTGTACCCCAGGGTGCACTTCATTTGGCTGTGAACATTAAAGCACAAAAAAGTCAACCTAAGTCATGTGGTTTTGGTATCAAAGTAGCTTAGCTTTTTATGCTGTGGGAAGTATTTTTCTAAGATTTGTAACTGAAGAGGCCACTTAAACAGTTGAGTAAGCAGCATGTGATACAATGTAGAAAACCTAACAGGCCCAGTGTGGTTACTTTGTTGAACCTGATAATCACTTCACACAGGCCGAGAGAGAGGCCTGGTGGACTACCGCCTTGGGCCTGAGCCTGCCAGCAAAGTCCTGCCGCATTGCCTGGGCCGGACATCCCTGCCCTGCCCTACTCATCCTGATGCCTCTGTGGGCCTGAATTCCTCTCCTGCCAACTTTGGAGACCTGAGCAGTGAGAAATGAGGCCCTAGTCCAGGCCATGCCAAACTCCCCAGCATTTTGACAGGCCAGTCAGGTGACCTTGAGCGTAATGTTGGCGGTGGCTTCTGGCACTGAAAGGGCATCCTGTGGTCCAGTGCAGCCAGCCTCCGACCTGCTTCTTCACTCTTCTGGGCTAGCCTGGCTGTGGGGCCTATGGTCCACTTTCTGTAGAGCCCAGACAAATCCGCACTGAATTTGCGGGGTTCCGGAAGACTGAGTCCTGCCATGGATGCCCTGCTTACCCCTGCACTCTCACCTGCAGCCACCACCGCCTGCCCTGTCTGAGAGTGGCAGCAGGGATGTGGGCACTGCAGCAAGGTCCGGGAAGCAGCAAGGTGGGGCCGCCGCTCCAACCCTGGCGGAGGGCAAGCGTTCACGTGCACGTGACCTCTCCTTGAAGGACAGCCCCCACTCTGTCAGTTTTTATGCTTGGCTCAGCCGCTGGTCTCCCAGTCCACCAGAGAAGCCTGACTTTGGGGAGTCTGGAACAAAAGGGAGTGCTGTCCTGAGGGTGGTGGTGTCAGCGCTCCACATGCTTTTCTTCCTCTTTCTGGGGCAGTAGAGGGGTCAGCCGCCCACCCACGCGCTCCCAGGTCAGCCAGATGGTGCATAACTGTCGCCCTCTTGATGCCCACCTGAGGCTCCTCCACCTGCTGTGACGGTAAACCCAGATTCGGCTTCAGATCACAGAGCAAGGCCACACCTGTCACAGCATGCAACCTGCAGACATGTCCAGAGCCCCACAGCCTCATGGGTTCACGACTGACCTTTCACTGTCTACCGAGGGGACCTCAGGGCAGGCCCCTGCCATGGGAAGCTGAGCGCGGCCCCAGCTACAGATAGCAGGAAGACCGGCTCTTGGGAAGGAAAGCCCCCAGATGGCAGATGAGGGCACCACGGGGTCAGGGGTCCTCCAGGACGCCTCGGGGTTGGGCTGAAGCAGGGGCCGACGATCTAGGAGCGGCTGGGGGCCAGACACCCTTCATGAACGACCCGTAAGGGCTGTTTCAGGGGAGCAGACCCCTGTGGAACTCCTTGGGGTGCTCGGCGGGGAGAGGGTTACCCCTCCCGGGAGGCCGGGCTCTAGTCTGCTTGCGGAGCCTCAACTCAGCCCCGCCCCTCCCCGCCTCTCCCTCCCGGCTCGCCCCGCCCCTCCTCCAGGCCCCGCCCCCGAGCTTCCTCCTCTTTCACTTTCGCTTCCGCTGTGCGCGCTGCCGCCGCCCTCCGAGCATGGACGACCCCGACTGCGACTCCACTTGGGAGGAGGATGAGGACGAGGACGAGGACGCGGAGGACGGCGAAGACGGCGACGAGGCCGGCGCGGGCGAGGCGGACGTGGGCGCCGAGGACGAGGACGAGGGCGCCGGGGAGCCGCGGGCGGCGGGGCCCGGCTCGCTCCAGGTGCGGCGCGCAGGCCCCACGCGGGCGGTGCGTGGGCGACGCGAGGCCGCGGTCGTGCGCGGGCGGCGTTTCTTCAGGGCGCCTCGCGCGTCTCTGACTTCTCTTTGTCACCTCGCGCGTCAGCCCTGGTGGTTGTCACCGCCCGATCCCGCCCGTCCCGCCTCTGGTCACCTGTTTTGCGCCGGCCACTCGCCTGCTGTGGACTGCGGCCCGCCGGGGGAGAGCTGGAGGGCTCGGCTCCGCCTGCTCGTGCCCCTCAGCCCCTCCGCCTGCCCCCAACGGGGTGCAGCGCCCGCCCACTCAGGCGGGGCCGAGCTCGGCGCCCGAGACCGGGCCTGGGAGGCTGCCCTCGAGTGACCTGCAGAGGCCTCCGGGTTATTTCTGTCGCGTTGGTGTTCGTCTTTCCGGGGTAACTTTTGTTGCCGGCGGTCGGCGGGTTAGATGTTCTTATGAGGCTGCCGCGTCCTGCCACGGGTGTGGAACTGGGTGCAGAAAGTCTGGGAGCCTGGAGTGAGCTTTCCAGGTGACTGCCCGCCGTGGCAGGGACCACTGGTTTCCAGATTGTCTCCTTGTTGTGGAGTGGCTGGTGGCGTGGCCGGAGAACATGGGAGGGCTGCTGGGCCTACCAGAAAGGCCCCCGCTGTCCTGTGTCCCCCAGCGCACCTGCAGTGCTGCAGGCCAGCCCGGGAGCGGCGGGAGGGCCCCCAGAGCAGGCTCAGGCCTCCGGGAAGATGCTGTGCAAGATGACTCCCCTCTGCTGCTGTTCTTGAGCGGCACTCTTGAAGCAGTGCCTGCCTTGACCTGCACGGTGCCTGTGACCTCAGGTCCTTTTCCTATGCCTCCTGCCTGGGGGGCGTCTGTCCTTTCGCCAAGCCCGCAGCCCCTCCCTCCTGCTGCACACCCACTCGGCCACCCCAGCTGCTCTGCGAGGGACCCCAAAGAGGCCTCAAGCGTGCGTCTGTTGCCTGGCCTTGCTCCCACCTGCGCCTGTCTGCTGCTGACCTAGGGAGAAGTGGGAGGTCAGGGAGGGGCAGGGGCAGCTTCTCCAAGTTTGGGTTCCTTCCAGCTGCTTTGCCTGGATAAGAGCGCGTCTTAGCTCGTCCTGGTTTAGAAATCAGGAGAGACAGCTCCAGACCCTAACTGGAGTCCTGTTTAGTTAGGGCTTGGAGGCAGGAAGGGGCTCAGAGCTTGGATGGGGGGCTGGCTTCCTGCCCCTCCTGGTGCTCCCGTTGTTTCCCTGGACAGCGTGAGCTGTCTGCTCGTGTGCTGCCCAGGCCCTTCATCCTCCAGCCACCGAAGGCAGGACCATCCCATAGAGCAGGGTCAGGGCAGAGTTCCTTGTCATTCTTGGCACCAGTCACCTGTGATCCTGCCCTGGACCTCCAGGGGCGTCAGTTGCTGAGTGGGGCTGAGGGGGCAGGCGCAGCAAGACACCCTCGCCCATCTTGTTGAGAAGTTGTCCTCGGCAGGACTGAGTTGAGAACCGGGGGAGGGACCTAATCTCTCCACAAGAGGGCTGAGGGTTGGCCAGAGAACCCAAGCCAGCGGCTGTAGCTGGGTCTCCTTCTGGAGCTGTCTGCAGTGTGGCTGCCCTGGGGACATAGCCTGGTGATGGGAGGTACTGTGGACTTGGCATAATTTAGGTGAATGTCATGGGCTGTGACCAGGATGAGGGTGGCCTGAGAACTTGGGAAGAGGAGGCAGAGCTGGGGCTTGAGGACAGGAAAGTGCTGACAGATGGCGGTGGAAGTGCCCACCCCACCTGAGGTGGAGACCTGGCATCCCTGAAAGAGCCGGAGTAGTGCAGCCCTCAGCCACGGCTGCCTCAATTCTGTGCAGGGTTGGAGACTTTGCTAGCGTCCAGGTTTGCCCACTGGAGTCCCCAGCAGAAGCCAGACCTAGGGGTCAAGAGGGGGGACCCGTGAAAGATAGCTCTTGACAGCTGACCCTAGCCGCGATGCTCGCCCCATCATAGGGTGCACAGGAGCCTCACCCTTTCCTTCTCTTCCCAGTCCAGAATGACAGGGACCCGCAACTGGCGAGCCATGCAGGATATGCGCCGCTACCGGCACCACTACCCGGTGGGTACCCACAACCCTCTGCCACCCCTGCAGCAGCATCCTGGAGACAAAGAAACCCTCCCATCGGCCCTCAGTCAGCATGTCTGGAATCTCATCTTGGGTGGGGCTTCTAGAATGTGTCCCTTGTCCAAGCACAGGCCTTCTGTGGGTTCAGATCCCAACCCTTCCCTTAATGATGGGGCATTGCCTCATCTCTGAGCCCTTGCTCCCAGCTTTAAAAGCGTATCTGCACCAGCCTCCCAACACTCCTCATCGGCGTCACCACATGGTGTGGGGCATCTTGGGTGGGGGTCACTCTCAGCCCCTATGCTCTGTCCCCTTGAATCTCAGGCAACCCTTGGGCTTCCTTTGAGGTACAGAGGAAGGAGAGTCCCCAGCCCCAACCCACACTGGTAGGAGAGGCAAGGGTGGCACTGTCCTCCACAACCAACCTCACCCACTGTGAGGAGCCCAGGCCGGGCTTTGGGGGCTCGGATCAGCCTCTGGAGATCCGGAGCTTTGCACATACCCGCTCCCCAGAATGAGGAGTCTGTGAGAGGCCCTCAGGAACAAGCTTTGTGTGACATGTCCTTAACCATCCCCTTTGGCTCTTCAGGATTTGGTGGAGCGAGAGTCCAATGGCGACATGCCCAACTTGAGTTTCTACAAAAACGAAATCCGCTTCCTGCCTAATGGTAAATGCAGAAACAGTGCCCTGAACTGCCCGGGCAGTGACCTGGGACCTAGTTGGGGCTTCAGTAGCTTCACAGCGCCCTCTGGGGGCAGCCAGGGGCATCAGGGCTTGGGTTAGGGTTGGAGGCTTTTCTGCTCACATCACCTTTGTCAAACTGCTGAACTCTGCTGCTGCCTCAGAAAAGCAATGTATGCAAACTAGTAAGCTACAAATGAGCTTTGCATGGTTTAAAAATAGTATTTTGTGATACAAAAATGAGAAACTAAAATTTCAGTGCTAAGGCTGTTGGCGCCTGCCCACACCCCCCAGTCTGTGCAGCCTCTTTCTCACTATACCATGAAGCAGGGCGATGGCAGCACAGACGTGTGGCCCACACAGCCGAGAGTGTCATTGGGCCCTTTGCACACCCGGGGTTGACCGTGTTCCCGGGTTGGGTTTTGCTGGGGTTCTGTTTGCAGAAGGCCATGGGCTGTGCTGGACCACGAGGCCCCTTCTGCAGCCACAAGTCAGTCTGGGGCCTCTACCCAGTTAGCAGCAGGTTGCAAGGCGGCCAAGGGGCTGGGCACCCAAAGGTGGTACCACAAGTGAAGCACGGATAGCCTTGCTGGTCCCTAAGGAACTTGCAGGATGAAACTGGGAGTGAGGGGCACTTTGGCCACACTGTCCCAGGCCTTGTCAAAGTGGCCTGGATGGCTGACCTGTCCCCATTGGCTCACAGGCTGTTTTGTTGAGGAGATCCTGGAGAACTGGAAGGACAAGTACGAGCTGCTGGAGGACAATCACTCCTACATCCAGTGGTGAGGGGCAGCGCATGGCAGGGCCCTGGGGAGGGTGGGGCCCTGGCCGCCGCCGCCTCCGGCTGCTCCCTAGTGAGCCCTGAGCACTTCATCCTTCCTGGAAGCTGGGGTCCACACCGCAGGTGATGCCTGCACCCCTGTGGGTGGGCCTCGATGGGCGCTGCTGGGTCTGGTGGCCGCTAAGGGAAGATCCAGGCCTGTCCCAGACTCTGTCAGCTCTGTAGATCACTCCAGCCGAGCACTTGGGGCAACAAGAAGGCTGCACACGTGCTCTTGGAGGATGGGCAGGCCTTCGGCCTCAGCGCAAGCCCTCAGGGTCCCAGGGGCAGCTGGGGCCAAACCTGGGCTTAGCAGGGCCTTGAGCCAGGCCGCAGCAAGATGCCACAGATCCGGGAGGATATAACCTGGCCGCACAAGAACTGCGTGCTGAACTTTGAGGGCCACTTGCCGGGCAGCTCACAGGCAGCCTCCGGCATGGGGTGCACCATGGGCCTAACTCCCTTACACCCACGGCCTGAGAGAAGAGGGGTGAAAGGTGAGAGCCCCGAGCAGGGGCAGGTGAGCCAGCTGCTAAGCGTGCACCTGGGCTGCAGTCGGCCACAGTCCACCGTCCTACCCTCCAATCCTGCCTGTAGCCCTCTGGCCAGAGAGGGTGGGGAGCTGCACTTGGCCACCCGCCCTAAAGGGCTGCCCCTCTGTCTGCACAGGCTGTTTCCTCTGCGGGAACCCGGAGTGAACTGGCACGCCAAGCCACTTACACTCAAGGAGGTTGAGGTGAGTCCCCCCCTGGGCTGGGCTGAGGGGTGGGGGAACAGGGGAGTAGCCCTCTCTGGGTCCCCTCCTGTGCCAGCATCCAGCGCCACCTGGGCTGCTGGGACGGAGAGGGACACAGCCGAGGTGTGCTGCTGCTCCCTGCAGAGCGACACTCACCCCACCCCACAGTGTCTCTGCTGGCATCTAGAAATCTGCCTGAGGTTGGGCACTGCCTGTGCGGCAGGAGCAGAGCACAGGAGGGCTTGGCCAGGGCGGGCCTTTGGCTGGCAGAGGAGGTTCACGGCGGAGCCAGCCTTGCATGGCCTGGGCGAATTGACTGGTTCTGCAGCAGCCCAGAGGGAAGCAGGAAGCTTGTTCCCCTGTCCCTTGTCGTTTACCCTCCGAGACGGAATCAGGGAGTCAGGACCGGAGGGAGGCATCAGTCTGTGACACTCCGCAGGGACAGTGGCCTGAGTGCTGCTAGGGGTGTTTTCCAGGCATTCAAAAGCTCCAAGGAAGTCAGGGAGCGGCTCATCCGGGCCTACGAGCTCATGCTTGGCTTCTACGGCATCCGGCTGGAGGACCGGGACACGGGTGCTGTGCGCCGGGCGCAGAACTACCACCAGCGCTTCCAGAACCTGAACTGGTGAGGGCGGCTCTCTGCCCGGTGCCCCCTCGGGGTGCTGGCTCCCGACAGGCATGCCCTTTTCCATGCCCACCTGGTAGGGTCGTGAGAGTTTGAAGGGAGTTCCTTACCTGGAGGGGGTCTATTCTGCAGGGAAAGGGAGGTAGTGCGCATGGCATGGTTAGCCTGGCCAGGGATCATCCTACCCCGAGCCCCGCCTTAGCCGCAGCTCCCCTCCGATGGCACGCACCTGCAGGGCCGGCCCATTTTCTGGTTCTGGGCAAGTCCTACACGCCAAAGTGGCTTGCAGAGGTCCTGGGCCACAGCGGGCTGCAGCTGGACTCACCCCAGGGCTTTGGTTCACCCCCAGTTGCCTCCCACAGGCACAGCCACAATAACCTGCGCATCACTCGAATCCTCAAGTCGCTGGGCGAGCTGGGCCTGGAGCACTACCAGGCCCCGCTGGCGCGCTTCTTCCTGGAGGAGACCCTGGTGCGGTGCGAGCTGCCCGGCGTGCGCCAGAGCGCCCTGGACTACTTCTTGTTCGCTGTGCGCTGCCGGCGCCAGCGCCGTGAGCTCGTGCATTTCGCCTGGCAGCACTTCCAGCCCCGCTGCAAGTTTGTGTGGGGGCCCCGCACCAAGCTGCTGAAATTCAGGCCCCGAACTGCAGTGGCACCTCTGGCCAGCCCCGAGCAGGTGGAGGGAGACGAGGTCCTGGAGGACGTGCCCCAGGAAAACAGCACCCAGGGTCAGACCCGTGGGCCAGAGCAGGACCAAGGAGGAGACAGTGTGTCGGCCAAGGGTGCCCGGCCGCTGAGTGAGAAGTTCCAGGACCCAGGAAACCTGGAGGGGAACCAGGAGGATAAGGCTGACCCCCCAAGCCCTAAAGAGAGCAAGAAGAGGAAGCTGGAGGCCAACAGGCGGGAGCAGGCCCCAGGGGAGCCGGGGCCCCAGGGGGTGTCTGAGGTGGAGAAGATAGCACTCAACCTGGAGGGCTGTGCCCTCAGTCAGGGCGCCGGTGACACAGGGGAAGCTGAGCTGCCCTGTCCCCAGCCTGCAGCAGCCAGGCTAGCAGAGGAGGCAAGGAAGCGGAGGAGGGTAGAGGAGGATGCCAGGGGTGATGAAGCAGGGGCCAGTGCATCTGCGCAGCACCCTGAGGCCCAGAGGTGTGGGGATGGGACCGAGGGGGACCCAGAAAGCCAGGCAGGCCCGGAGCAGGCTGCCCCTGGGAGTCCGTCAGACGGGCCTGGGCCTGCCGCCACAGCAACCTCAGCGGGTGAGACAGGAGAGGCGGCCGAGACGGGCCCTGTCAGCCCTGGAAAGCCTTAAGGGATGGGGAGCCAGTGCCTGTGCAGGGGAACCTGGGGCCCGGGTGCCCTGTTGCTGGCTCTTCTTGGTACCTGGCAGTGCTGGCCTCTCCCTGGTGGTCACTCAGTGGCCTCTGGGAGAACTGAGGCCCTGCCCTCAGGGAAGGCCCAGGCCTTCAAAAGCCTCCTTACCTCACTGCACCCCCACCCAGCTCCCCCTGAGCCCCGTGTCTGTAATATGTGGGGGGAGGCCTCGATGGGAGGGGGTTCATTTTCTTTGGTGCCAGCGAGGTCTTTTCTGAATAAACTCCTTGGACTTTGAGGCCCCGGGGCATGGGCTGAGGTTCTGTTCATGCTCCAGGGGGCTGGTTTCATAACACAGGCCCCTCTCTGGGCTTCTCATTCTCCTGAATCCTCGCAGCAGGGGCACTGCCCTCCCAGTCACCCTGTCCCAGGCATGGGCACCAGCATGCACGTGTCCTGTTAGAGGTCCCCAGAGCCGGACAGTTGGCCTCTGGCTGTCTTTGTCACGGCCCAAGGCTCAGTCTGGGGACTGTGCGGTGTCCTCAGGGGCTGAGGCGCTGTAGATCCAGCCCCAGCCTTTCTGCCTACTGTGACCTGGGGTGTGGTGACATCTCTGCTCCCCGACTCTGCACTGGGGCTGTCTCTCCAGGGCCCCAGCTCCATCTGACTTTGAAGGCCACAGGCCTTGTCCCACGCAGTCTCCCTCAGCCCAGTGTTGCCCCCTGAAGTTAGACACCCCCCATTCCCCAGCCCTGCCACACTGCTGGGGTGAGGAGCCATTGGGCCTCCAGCTCTGCTTCTCAAGGGACCACGGACTTGTCTTTGGGCAGAGTGGTGGAGGCGGGACCTACCTGGTGAGATGCCCACCCCCACCTGCAAAAGCTGTGGGACCCCAGCACTTTACTCTGGTTTGACCCACCGATGGGGTTTTCTGTGTGGAGAGGAGACTGAGGCACTGGGTGATGCAGAGTGTCACTTTGGTGGGGTCCCTCTGACCTCTGGTACTCGGCTTGAGTCAGATAGGGAATCCTGATCCTGCTCTGAGGGGACGGTGCTGAGCCGGGCATGGCCAGGACTCTGGCCCACCTGCCTCTAAGCTTTAAGGAGAGCAATGTTCCCAAATAGGGAACCAGCTCAAGGTGGGCTCCAGAGATGCTGGGTTCTGATGGGTGAAGTCTGCTCTCCCTGGCCCTGGCCAGCCCAGCCAAGGGTCTGGGCAGAGGTGGGAACGGCCTTGTGACAGGGCTGAAGGCAGGGGGGAGGTCAAGGGAGCATGGGCGCTGGCCCACGGCCCTTGGCCCTCATCTGAGGTGAAGGCTGCTGATCTCCCCAAGTCCCACCCACGGGGGACTTGAGTCCAGGCAGGGTGGGGACGTTAGGAGCAGGTGCTGGGGTGGCCACACCCTTGCTTTCTTGGGAACAGGACCTTGTTCCCAAGGTCTGGGATTGGGGACACTGCTCCAAGTCCCTCACCCCCAGCCCTGCGGTCTGAGCATACCCTGTCTGTGTCTGGTGACCTGCCTCTAAAGACACCAGTCTCTGGTGTCTCCCACTCTCCTGCCCCCCTGAAGTGGTATCAGGACACCAGGGTTGCCAACAGCTGACAGCCATCTTCCGTGGTGTGGAGGGGCCCTACAGTCACCGTGCCTGGGCAGAGGCAGAGACAGTCTCACCTGTGGCCACTTTGTGTCCCCTGTCCTTTCTGTGCACTAGAGTTGAAGCCCCAAGCAAAGCCTTGAGGCCTCGGGTAGCTTGTCCTGGGACTGCCAAAGATTCCTGGAGGGAACCAGGACCCTGCCAATGTGGTGAACCCTGGAGGCGACTTCATCTCTGAGCAGTGCCCAGGTGCTGTCACCCTGTCGTGCTGCCGCAGCAGTCCTGAGTCTCCTGTTCATGGAGGTGGTGCATGTCTGTAACCCCAGTCCTGGGGCGACCGAGGCAGAAGGATTGTGAGTTTGAGGCCAGCCTGGATTCTATAGCCAGGGCCTGTCTCAAACCCCACTACCCACCCACCCCCTAAAAAGAGTCCAATTCATGAGAGAGACCCTCCTACTCTGGACTCTGTTGCTGCTTCCTGCTTGCCCAGGAACACTGTTTTGCCCTGCTGGGGGACAGCAATGCCAGATAAGAGTGGCTTTCCCAGGGAGCTGCCCCGGACAGACCCCCGTATTCGTCAGGGGTGTACACAGAACAATTAGAATCAGGACATGGAGATTATATTATTTTTGTGATGGTCACCCAAAGTTAACACAAGAAAATGCAGGAAAGCTATCCACAACACTAAATACATAGAATATTTAGTCAAGGGCCTGAATCCCACAGCAATGTCCCACATGAGTCCAGATGAAAACCCAGAGCTCAAGACAGTGCCTCCCATGAGTCCAACTGGAGGTCTAGAGCCCACGAGAAGGACTCACGCCGGTCTCTTTTACGGATCCGTGCTGGGAAGGCCCAAAGGTCAGCGGTGGAAACTAGGAAGTTTATGCCAGCGGGGTGAAGGAGCTGTGCGGGTAGGTTGAGGGTTCTACACTGGAGCCGAGAAGTCACTCTCACAGAAAACACCAGGGCTGTCTAGAAAAGCCACAGCCATCCTCAGCGACACAGAGGCCCTGAGCTCCTCCGACGACAAGCACAGTCGAGTACATGCCAGGAAGCCAGTGTGACGAGTTCATCCTGGAGACCAAGCGGCACACGTCTTCCTCTCCAGAGCCAGGAAGCAATGCTCGATGTGAGGACCAGAGCTTCTCCAGGAGAACCAACGGCTCAAACAGCACCAAGTAGGAGAACCCACAACACCTCAACATCTCAACGCCATAACGCCTTAACGCTCCTCCCTCTCCTTCCCCACGTCTCCATTTATGTTGCCAACTTTCCTCAGGTGAAACGTCTACACTCAGCAGCATGGAAATGTAATCCAGCTGGCGTTAAGTTGACCACTGGTTTTTAATCCATAGCAACCCCCTCAGTACAGCCCAGGTTTAGGATGAGGGACGTGGGGCTCTTGGCCGGCAGCCTCAGACTCCCAGTATCAAGACCAGGCTGTGTTGGGTGCGCTCTGCCCCCAAGTGGCAGATCCCTCACAGGACTCCTCCTTGGCCTGGGGCTCCCTGCCTCCTTCTGGTTTTTCAGTTTCAACAAGATTTAATTTACTCATCCCCTGAAAGCAAAATCCAGAAAATAGCAACCCACTGCAGGAACAGTGCCGCAGCACAGCTCAGTCCTCGGTGCTGCCGCCCATGCACCCTCCCCAGCGCACACCGTAGGGCCGGCTGGCACCTGCCAGGACTTGGCGACGGAGCTGGCACCTGCACACGCTGTCAGGTGCCTCTCCCTGGCAGGAAAGGAAGCCTTTTCTGCAAGTTTTCCCCTTCACAGGTATTTATCATGAAAAATTTTATAGCAAAATATAACCGCTGACCTTTATCTACTAGAAAGCTACAGACGAGAAGTTCTCCCCTCCGTCCGTGGCTGGCTGACATACGCCGGTTACTGCAAGTTCCTGGGCTCCGCACGCAGACCTGCTCAGAGGAAGGCGAATTTCAGGGTTCCCTTGAGACAGCTGCCTGAATTGATGGTCAGCCTGTCCCAGCGAGGCTGACCACAAACCCTGCAGAGATCCAAGGAGACTTGAGTCTGTCTCAAACAGAGTAAACCTCGTGGCAAGCCTGCTGGCAGCAGAGCACCTGTGAAATCAACGTGAAGATGCCCACGCAAAGCTTGATGCCCCTGGCACTTAGCCCGTTGCACAGCAGCCCAGTGGCCAGGGCTGCGATCACCCCGGTGTTTATGGAACTGCTGCAGGGACACTTAAGGGGCAGCTGGCATCCCTGGCTCACTGTGCCCAGCAGAGCTGCGGGGCCAGCTGTTCAGGAGCTGGAAGGCTGGAGAGCGAGGCGAGGGATCGCGGGACACTCGGGGACCGTTTTGGGCGTTGTCCGCAGGGATGGCTGCAGGCGCATCACACTCTCCATCCTTCCGGTCATGGTGTGGGGGCCCTTTTCTCTGTTGTCACCTGGAGAAAGATCCAGTACCTACTCTGAGGGGCTCACCCAAGTTTCTGCCAGCGGCAGTTGGGTAGAGGATGGATAGCTTCCGTTTCTTGTCAGGACAAAAAACAAATCCCACGCAGTGGCCCAGCCATGCCCTCTTCTTCCTTTTCCCTGGGCCCAGGGTGCCCAAGAAGATGGCGAGGTCCCGATGCTTGTCACCGTGGGTGATGGGGCAGTGACTCCTGCGGACTCCCACTGCGGTCAGTGCGCTGCACGGGGTTGCAGTCCCGCGAGCGGGAGAAGAGGTGCCCGTGTGTCCCCCAGAAAGGGGTGGGAACCGACGCGGCGACAGTGTCATGGGCTTCAAAGCTGGGAGCCTGGCTGCGGAGAAGGGGCCCTGCAGGCGCAGCGGCGGCGCCGCAGCTAAGCCAGCACCTCGCCCCCTTCCTAAAAGGCGCCCTTCACGGAGGGGCCCTTCCCGGCCACACTCGGCTGGGAGCAAGGGAGAAAGGAGTCTTTCTTGTGCTCTGAAAGGTGTGTGTGTCCAACGCGCCAGTCCCAGGATAATTTTAACCCGCGGGCGGGCCAGCCCGCCTGCTTTCTTCCCCGCCCGCCCCAGGTGGGCCCGGCTGAATGGGGGGCTTATGCGCGTGGGGCGGGGCGGCCGGATGCCCGGCCTGCGCGCTGCGCACCGCCCACCGCCTGCCACTGCCTGCCCAGCCGCTGCCGCCAGCACTGCTCAGTGCCCGCCAGCCATGGCCCAAGCACCCAGCCTGGCCCTGCTCCTGCTGGGGCAGCTTCTGGCAGCCACCGCGGCACAGGTGAGCGCAGCTTTACCCAGCGAAGGGCGACCGCGTGGGGCCCAGGCGTCCCGATCAGGGGCGACCCCAGCTTCCAGGTCCACCACGGAGCCAGGTTGCTGTACACCCTGGGGACTCGGGGATGCCAGGCTGCCTCATCGCCGGCCCTGAGTCCCCACAGATGACACCTGGATGTGCCCTTGGCTGCATCGCCATCCCATTCTCACCCGGCCCCTGCCGGTGCAGCCTGGGCACACAATGTTGCCTTTGTTCCTGGGGCTCCCCGGAGCCACAGCCCAACCACCCCTGGCCAGGGTGAGGGGCATCACCAGCCCTGGGTGCCGGCTTCCAGGACTGAGGTACAGGGTCCTGAAGTTGTGGTGACCGCCCTGGCCCTGGGATGGAGCCCGGGGCTGCCCGGTGGAGCTGCCCTGGGAGCCACCACAGCGGGGGTGTGGGCCAAACTAATGACTCTTCTCCATTTCAGAAAGTGGGGCTTCCCGGGCCCCCAGGCCCCCCAGGCCCACCTGGTAAGCCAGGCAAGGACGGCATTGATGTGAGTTGGGATGGGGTTCGAGGGGTTCTAGAACTGGTGGTGCCAGGCTGGTGCGGACAGCACCACATCCAACAGACAGCGAGTGGGGAAACCAGGGTGGGCAGTGAGAGGACAAAGACCCATTGTTCCTGCCAGGCCACAGCCTGGCCCGGGTGGTCCTTGGGGCAGGAATGCAAGTTAAGAGGGGTGCATGACCCATCTGCACTCCTGTGAGCAGAGCCTGGGCTCCCTGGGACGTGGGCCCTGTCTCTGTGGGCGGATGGGGCCAGGGGACTTGTTGGGAGCTCCCCGGGGCTGCAGTCAGTGTGGGGTGGTGAGGGCCTAGCTCTGCCCCAAAAGGGGTGTCTTCCATAGTGTTCCAGGGCAGATGGGACCCATTTGGGGGGCTGCGGTGCCTCCCCAAGAGGGTGGTCTGGGGTGAGGACCTCACTTACCCCATCAGGGCCAGCCTGTTCCCGTAGATGGCCCTGCACAGCTGTCCCAGAGTCCCCCGAGAACTTAGCCGTGGTGGCCGTGCCCTCCCCTCCCCACTGTAGAGCTGGTGCTTGGTCCTCATGGACCCTGGACTGTGTGGCCCAGGGCCATGGCCTCTTTCTGCCTCTCTTGCTGAGGCTTGGCATCTGGGGCTCTGGGCTCCCCTTAAACCCAGAGCCCACAGTCCGGTTAAGGTGTTTACCCAAGCTGCTGAGCATCCAAGAACTGCAGGCCGCTGGAACCCCTTCCCGGAGGGGGGTGCTGGCTGCTGCCTCTCCAGCAGGGGTACCCTGGGGTGCCTGGGTGCCCTGAGGCCTGCTTTCCAGAGCTCTCATCTGGAGTGCTGGGGGTACTGAAGACTGGGCCGTGCAACCTGCTCGTGGGGGAGGGACTGTGTCCCTGTGCCCTCAGAGGGTGTTGGGTGCTGCGTGGCCCTGCAAGGGCTGAGTCCCCCCTGTCATCCCCCTTTCCCAGGAGCTCCTGGGTGTGGACAAGGGGGGGCTAGGGAACCCCATTTAGACTCCATGGGCTGGGCCTTTGGGACAGAATTAGAGACTGCCTTGCTCTGATCTCCTGAGCTGGGGTTTTAGGGGCCCTGTGTGACATCTACCCCTCTGCAGGGAGAAGCTGGTCCTCCTGGTCTGCCTGGGACGCCGGTGAGTGTCTGTGGCTTGGGGAGGGGACAGCCCATTTGCAGTCTGAAGGGGGAGGGGTAGAGGGAACAGAAGGTCATTGATGTCCTGTCCCCTCATGCTGAGCCTGCATCGCCCCAGATGAGGCCTCTGAGGGTTCCAGGAGGGTTTGGAGCCAGGAAGGCGGGAGGGGCATGCGTGGGATTCAGTGTCTCTGGGTAGGGTCTGGCTCAGGGCTTTTTTGGGCCATTGCCAGGGCAGGCTGTGGAAGGGACAATAGCCCTGCAGTCCAACCAGGCGGGAGCTGCCGGGTCCCTCAACTTGTCTGGTTCCAGGGATCGAGGGCCCTGGGCCCACTGCAGTCCCACACAGGGACCTGCTGGGCCTTGGCTGGGGGTGCTAAATTGACCAGGAGACCAAGGGCTGGGGAGCGGCAGCCTTCCTGGGCCACAAGGAAAGGGACCTCCGTGGGATGGCTAGGCAGAATCCTGCCCAGGAAGTCCTTCTCTTCTTACTAAAAGCCAAGGACCCATCCCTCAGACCTCAGCCCTCCCCTCCACACAGGGATCCAAAGGGACCCCAGGGAAACCAGGGAAGCCTGGAGAAGCAGGGCTGCCAGGACTTCCAGGAGTGGACGTGAGTGCGCCAGCCCCTCCTCCTCCCTTGCCCCCTGCCCCTGCCCCTCCCCCTGCCCTGCCACTGCCCTGGAGGGCGCAGCCGAACCCAGCGCCAGGGGCAGGTTGTAATTGCTCTTCTCCTGCTGGGCCTGCTCAGGCAGGAGACCCAGCCCTGACAGAAGTCCCCAGCGGGGTCCCTGGCCTCCGTCCCAGTCCCTGCTGACACCTGGCAGGAGACAGAGCCAGCCCGCAGCAGTCGAAGTCCTGCCAGCTTTCACTGAGCCAGGAACAGGCACCCGTTGTCTGGCTCCTCCGCCCCTGGCTGGCCCCAGTGGGTCTCGGGGGCCCCAGGCCTGGCTGCAGTCCAGTAGGAGTGAGCCTCCAGTCCTGCCCCCTTGCTGGCTTCCTGCTGGCTGTCCCCACCTCACCTTAGAGCTCTGAGGACAGTGGGTGGACAGGGCTAGGCCTGGGGTCCATGCAGCCTCTGCACACGTCTGACCTGAAGAACAGCTGTGCCTCGCTTGTGCCCTTGGGGCAGGGCACATGCTTCCCTCCTCTGCTCCCCAGGGTCTGACCGGGCGGGATGGACCTCCTGGACCCAAAGGTGCCCCTGGAGAACGGGTAGGTACCAAACCCCGTGTCCACTTATGTGGTAAGGTCTCCTGGCAGGGGTGGCAGGGGTGCCCTGTGAGTGCAGGTGATGGGGCTGGAAGCCCACTGTACTGGCACGGCAAGGGGGCTCTGGGCACAGGTGTGTGGCCAGCCCCCGTAGCTGGCTTCCCCTCTTCCAACCCATGTCTGGTCCGAGTGGTCCTAGCATCCAGCCCTCGGCAGGGGTAGCTAGCATGGGGTGTGGCTTCTTCTCCGCCCTGGGGTGACCGACCATGAGGGCCTCACTGCCTGCCACCAAGTCCCCTGGGTCTGACCATCACACACCGATGTGCCCAACCACTGCCAGCGCCTCCTCTCGTGGCTCTGAGGACTCACTCTCTCCTTCCTCCCAGAGGTGGGCAGTGTGGGAGGGGACTGCCCAGGGATGATGCCTGAGGTCTCTGTACCCGATGTGCCTTTCCTGGGGAGTTTCCAGGGTCACCTCTGTGTGGTCAGGCTGGTCCTGCTCTCGGGCCCTTCTTGGGCAGAAGGGTGCGCTCCTGGCCGCCCATAAGTGGCCAGCAGCGAGTCCTGCCTCGGCCTCACTCATCTGTCAGTGGGGCTCCTGTGCCTGTTCCCCCCACGGAGGACTTTTGGGACCAGACTGGGGTGGGGCACGTGTGGAGAAGCGGTGAGGCTCCTGCACACTGACACCTGCTTCCTTCCTCAGGGAAGCCTGGGACCTCCAGGGCCGCCTGGGCTGGGGGTGAGTACTGTCCTCACCTCTCCCTGGGGGTCTGAGGGGCCAGCAGGTTTGGCCACAGCAGTGACCTCCAGGGACTGGGACCTGCCCCCTGCCAGGCTTTCCTGGGGGCACGGCTCTGGATTGGGGACCCTGGCTCCTATCTGGGCTGTGCTCCCAGGACCCACCTGAACTGTCTGGGGGGGGGGCAGACCTCACCCGTACCCTGACCACGGGCTTGGTTTTGCAGGGCAAAGGCCTCCCTGGACCCCCTGTGAGTACAGACTGCCCTGTGCACCCCACCCAAGCATGTGCACTCCAGATCTGCCTCCGCACACAGAGCTGGCCTGGGCACGGCAGGGGCTGGGCTTCTTGGGGCACAGCCTGACCGCAGCATGCCCAGAGCCCTACCCTTCAGTGGGGGTGCACTGGCCTGGGGGATCCCTCTCAGGATCTGCAAGGCTCCTTGGGGGCCACCTCCTCATCTCAGTCTTTCCCTCCCCCAGGGAGAGGCAGGAGTCAGTGGCCTCCCAGGAGGGATCGGCCTCCGTGGTCCCCCAGTGAGTAGCCCCGCGCGGAGCTCGCCCCCTCAGTCACAGCTCTGTGACCTCCCCTGCTTCCTCTCCTTTTCTCGCTGGGCAGTGACAGAAGCCCAAGCTTCTGTCAGAAGCAGTGTCCAGACGTGAGGTCACCAGACAGGCAGACCGGTGGCAGCGCCGCCTTGGGCCTGGAACAGGGGGACTGGAAGTCCTTGACTTCAGGCAAAGCCAGGGCCCTCACTGGGTGGGGCTGGCCCTGCACTGAGTCTTACCCTTCCCCCAGGGACCCTCCGGACTTCCGGGACTGCCTGGGCCCCCAGGACCTCCGGGACCTCCTGTGAGTACAGGGTGGGTGCTCTGGGGTGCCTGGGTGGGCTGAGCACTGGCCTGGGTGCCGCTCTGCTCCCCGGAAGATATGGGGCCTTCCCAGGGAGTAGACAGGACTTGGGACAGAGTCCAGGGCAAGACCCCCTCCCAAACAGATGTCCTGTCACTGTCATGTGTCCCGGTGATGGGCCAGCAGCACCCACACTGGCCACTTGTGGACCCCAGGTTCCCAGTGGGCGGAGAAGTCACGATCAGAGTGGGTGGGGGCAGATGGATGAATGGTCTCTCTGTTCCAGGGGCAGCCTGGGATCCTCCCCGAAGGCGCTACTGACCTGCAGGTGGGCACTTGTAGACAGTGAAGGGGCAAGGTGCCCGCCTTGGGGTAGGGTCTACCTGAGGCTATGGCTGGGAACCCTCCAACCACACTCGCACCAGACAGGGCCCTGCTCCCCTAGCAGGGAGGTGGCCCAGGAAGGGGCTCCCTGGGGACAGAGTTCAGGGCCGGCAGCTTGGGGCACCACCTGTCCCTCCCTTGCACCTGCCCTGCCATGGTGTGGACCTGAGCCACCCAGGAGCCCCCAGGTGACAGGAATTTAGACTCGCAAGGTCCTGTCGGGCAGACAGCACAGCAGATGCCGCCTGTGTGGTAAGGACAGGCACCGCCCTGACTCAGGAGCTCCTGGAGTTCATGTTCGTCCTGACCTTCGGGCCTTGTCAGTGCTGTGAAAAGAGAAGCAGACCTCCGTGCAGCTGTTCACAGTGTCAGAGAGCAGTGTCCGCAGTTTTGTGTTTTCTGTTTTTTTGGTGCAGAGAATCGAACTCATGACTTCATGCTTGCCAGGCAGGCGCTGTGCCACTGAGCTGCATCCCCAGCCCGGTGTCTACGGTGCTGTGCTTGGGAGGGGAAGCTCTGACCAGCTTTGAACAGCAGCCCTGAGCGCTGTCTTCTCGCTCTGTGCCGCCTGCGGGGGCGGCTTTTGGGCACCTGGACTGGGAGGTGCTGGCCCTGGGGCTGGGCTGGGGCGCAGAGGCCTGGGCCAGCCTGCTCGGTTCAGGGAGGACCACTGGGGCCCTGCACGCCGAGGCCTGGCTGCTGCACCAGGTGGGCTCCAGGCCCGGGCATTGTGGCTGTGGCCTGGGCTTCCTCAAAGCGACCAGGTTCTGGTCCCAAGATGAAGCGCTCATGAATAGCTGCTTTGAAACCCAGGGTCTGTGACAAGATTGGGCAGCCGTGTGGGGGGGGGGGTGTCCAGCCAAGCCCACCCCCCAGCCCTTGGCCGCACCCCATAGGACCCTGCCCAGACTTGGCCACAGTTTCCTTGCCATGTGCAGCGGTCCTTCTCAGGTGCTGACCTTTGTGGGGCCAGGAGGGCCTGACCGCTCTGTCTCCCAACAGTGCCCCGCCATCTGCCCTCCGGGCCCCCCTGGGCCTCCAGGAATGCCAGGGTTCAAGGTAAGTGGTGGTGTGGGGTGATGTGGGCCTCCTGGCAGCTGGTCACATGTGGCTGTGGGACTGGAGGGGGTGGGGTCCAGGGAATCACGGGGAGGCGGTGCTGTCCCCCAGCCCTTTCCACCCAGCCCATGCTGAAGCCGACGTGGCCTGGCTGGGCCTGGGCTGCAAGAGGCCCAGGGAGGACCGGGCACTGGCACCGTGGCCCACCCTGCCCCAGTGCTGCCCGTCTGGTTTGGCTGAGGGCCCTCAGGTGCGGCACTGCACGCCGAGGCCTGGCTGCTGCACCAGGTGGGCTCCGGGCCCGGGCATTGTGGCTGTGGCCTGGGCTTCCTCAAAGCGACCAGGTTCTGGTCCCAAGATGAAGCGCTCATGAATAGCTGCTTTGAAACCTAGGGTCTGTGACAAGATTGGGCAGCCGTGTGTGTGGGGGTGTCCAGCCAAGCCCACCCCCCCAGCCCTTGGCCGCACCCCACAGGACCCTGCCCAGGATGAACTGGGCCTCAGTTTCCCGATCTGGGCCCCGGGCTTTGGTGCCAAACCCTGCAGTGCTACTGTGACTGGGTCTGAGCCACTGGGGCCCTGGCCTCAGCTCAGGGCTACAGGGGAGGACACTGAGGCTGGAGGGGTCTGCCTGTTTGCTTGCAGGGGCCCACGGGCTACAAAGGAGAACAAGGAGAAGTTGGCAAAGATGGCGAGAAGGTAAGGCACTCTGACCGTGCCAGGGCTGCTGACCCAGGAAGGGCAGCAGAGAGGAGCAGGTACTGCTGCCTTCTGGGTCCCTGTCACTGCCTGTCTCTGTCACTCTGGCCACTGCCCATGTCACAGCAGGCTAGGGGGAAGGTCTAGTCCTGGTGGGTAGGACAGGCTAGATGGGGACCAACACATGGGTAGCATGCGGTCCTCCTATGGCCAGGAGGAGGGACCTGTGCCTGGGGAGACGGGCAGCGGTGGAGGTACGGAAGCCCCAGCCTGACATGTTGACCACTGCTTTCCATGTTGCAGGGCAACCCCGGCCCGCCCGGCCCTGCTGGTATTCTGGGCACCGTGGGGCTGCAGGTGAGGCCAGGGTGGGGATGAGGTGGCGGGAGGGGAGCCCCACAGGTGGACCCCCAAGGTGATAACCAGGCTTTGGGGACAGTCAGCCAGTACCCAAGGCAAACACGCTGGCTGGAAGCAGCCTGGGGCCTGGCCTGAGGCAGAGCTGCAGGGAGAGGGCCCTGCAGTAGCCCCAGGTTGGGGTGCAGCCCAGCCTCTGCATCTCTGGCTTCTCCCCACAGGGCCCTCGAGGATTAAGAGGAGTGCCAGGGCCCCTTGGGCCCCCTGGGGACCGGGTAAGTCCTGCAGCCTGGTCACAGGATGTGGCCGGCTGAGGTCAGCCTAGGAGGCTGGGGACCCAAGCCTGCAGACTCACATGCGACTGGTCAAGTCAGGACCAAGAACCCCCTGCAGCTGGCAGTGCTGGGCCCTTCTTGTCCTGCTGGCTGTGGCTGGGTCATTCTGGGTCTCTGTTCCTACAAGAGTACCCCAAATGCTCCTCTCTCCTGCAGGGTCCCATTGGGTTCCGAGGGCCCCCCGGTGTCCCAGGATCGCCTGGGAAAGTGGTACGTGTGTCTCTAGGGGGAGGGGAGCCCCAGGCAGGTCGGGTCCTTCCTTCTGTGTCACTCAGCCCACTGGCCCGGAGCTGGCCTGCCCCAGGCTGTGCTGTGCTGTGGGTACCTGTGGGACTAAGCCCACCTGGAGGGGCCATGGCACACCTCAGGGCAGGCTCATGGAGGCCCCTTCCTTGCGGTGGCTCTGCCTCTTGGGCCGTTCTGGGCACAAAGGCGCGTGTCTTCATCCCCGTGGCCCTGTGGCACATGGTAGCATCACACCAGCTGCTGCTGACCATGCTCAGGGACCTGGCCAGGCCACGGAGGGGCCTCAGGGGCCTTGGTCCAGCTCATCCAGTTGTTCCAGGTTGCTCACTCTGTCCCTGCACCTTTTGTCATTTCCAGGGTGACAGAGGCGAGAGGGGCCCAGAGGGTTTCCGAGGCCCCAAGGGTGACCTTGTAAGTAAGAGAGTGATTCTCTGGGTCCTTCTGGGAAGAACTGGATCTTATTCACAACTGTGTCTAGAATAGGAGCACATGGGGGACTCGGGGGGCCCCATATCAACTCCCAGGGTGAGTGGGGCCGCCGCCAGACAGGTGGGGCCTGGGCCTGGGGGCAGGGCAGTCCTTGCTCTGCCCCAGGGTTCAGACCCTGGCCAGGCAACCCCTGCCCTGGCCCCTGCAGAGCTGTCACCTGTGCCCTGGCCACCCAGCTGCGCAGTGGGATGAGGGAGGAAACAGCAGAAGTGAGGTCAAGGACCAAGCATCACTTGAAATGAAGGGACTGTCCCCAGACCCATCGCCCTGAGCCCCAGCAGCAGGGAGCACAGCAGGCGGCCTTGCCACGCTACTGCGGCAACGGCACCCACAGAAACCGCGGCCTGAAGCTCACTGGGCCAAGGCTCAGCTGCCCTCACCCAAGGCCCAGATCTGGTGAGGCCTGGGCTGCAGGCAGTAGGGAGCCAGCGTGGGAGAAGATCTCAGGATCCCAACTGCAGCCTGTCTGCCACTGTGTGTCTTTAGGGCAGACCTGGTCCCAAAGGGATCCCTGGCGTGGCTGGGCCGGGCGGGGAGCCGGTGAGTACCTTCCCACCACAGTGCACACCTTTGCGGGTGCCGGGCTTCCTGTCCCCCTCCCCACCTGCACCAGCCTCTGCAGCTGCCTCTGCTTCCTGGCCCCCGCCAGCCCCAGGCCGGCTTCCCAGGCGTGTGACTCGACGTGGGACGGGCTCCACTCCCACGGGCCCGCATGTGCGCTCACACTCGGCCACGCCCTTCTCCACATTCGCCTGCAGCGCCATGGCCCTGCAGGAGCCCCTGGGTGTCTGGCTTCTCTGGCTCCGGGGCACTCAGGAAGCGAGAGTAATGGGGCAACTGGCAGGCCCGAGTAGGGTGTTCTGGGGGTCCTGAGCACCCTGACCAGCCAGTGATGCCTGACCACGCTTCTGCCCTGTGCATGTCCCTGAGGGTGGCAGGTTCCACAGAAACACCTCAGCAACGAAGCCACAGGACCCTCTGGAGCTGGGGCACAGGAAAGGGGCAGCTCTGAGGGGCTGTCTGTGGGGGAAGGGCAGGGGCAGCCTGGCTTTCCACTCGAGGGGCTGTGCCTCACCCCCAGGGTATGCCAGGCAAGGACGGCCGAGACGGCGTGCCAGGACTTGATGGCGAGAAGGTTGGTGCTCGGCAGGGGTTTGCTGGGGAGGGGCTGGGGGCTCGGCTGCCTGAGACCTTGGCGTTCATGCTGCCCGCCCTGCTTGCTGCCCGCCCTGCTTGCTGTCCTTGCAGGGGGAGTCCGGCCGCCACGGAGCACCCGGAGAGAAGGGTCCCGACGGGCTGCCGGTGAGTGCCGGGCGGGTGGGACCTGGCTGGCCAGACTGCTGTTGCAGGCCCAGCTCCTGTGGGAGGTCCTGGGGACAGTGCCCAGTGGGCCTCTGTGGGTGGGGCCTGTTGTGCTCACACACTTGTGTGCTCACCACCATGTGCCGTGGGGTCGCCTCCCCATTGGCCCTAGCTGGGGACTCTTGCAGGGGCTCGGGAGCTGAACTCCAGGAAGCTGTCTGAGCCCCACCCTGGGGCCAACAGACCCCGACTAGCTCCCCCACCCCAAGCATCTCTGGCTCAGCACTCTGTGTCCCTGGGCGCACCTCGGGCTGCCCATGTGCACGCTGCCCATGGATTGGGCAGCCCTGACATTGGCTCTGTCCTGGCAGGGCCTCCCTGGACGAGCAGGGTCCAAAGGCGAGAAGGGAGAACTGGTATGTGGCTGCTCCCTGGGGGGGGGGGACAGGGCGGGCAGGTGGCAGGTAGGCCTGGACAGGGGAGTGCAGAACTCAGGGGGGTCTCCCCTCTTCTGCAGGGCCAAGCTGGGGAGCTGGGCGAGGCTGGCCCTTCCGGAGAGCCAGGCATCCCTGTGAGTGTCCCAGCCCTTCCCCAGGGTGTGCGTGGGGACCCTGCCGAGTGCATGGGGGACCCTGCCTCATGTCCTTCTCTCCCCTGGCAGGGGGATGTGGGCATGCCTGGGGAGCGCGGCGAGGCTGGCCACAGGGGCTCAGTGGTGAGTAGGGGGCGGGCACTGAGTGTCTGGGGTAGTACTTCGGGTGCCCTCATGGATTGAACCTTCAAAAGCTGGGAATTCTGGGAGACGGGAGCATCATCTTCTTGGTCCCCGCCCACAGGGAAACTGGGGCTGCTTTGTCCTTGGGACCTTCCTGCCATATTGCACCTGAGACCCCTGCAAGCTCAGGGGGGCGTTCCTAAGTCTGATGCCCCCATCTGTGGCTTCTGCAGCCCTGGGGTCCTGGGGGACATTGGGCATTGCTGCCAGCACCAAGTCCGGCCTGACAAACGGCCCCAGAGCCCCTTCCCTGTCTGCCCAGGAGGCAGCCCTGCCTCCATCCGCAGCAACATGGCCAGATGGCTTGGGACCATAGGAGGCAGAACTCAGCACCCAAAGGTCCATCCACTCACAGCTGTGTCTTTCAGGGGGCTCTTGGCCCACAAGGTCCTCCTGGACCCCCTGGCATCCGAGGCTTCCAGGTGGGTTCACTGGTGCTGTGACCGGGTTGCTCAGGCCAGGGCAGTGAGTCCTGGGGGATTGGGCCAGGGTCCTGGCTGGGCTTTGTAGGCACTGACCCTTGGGACCTGTCCACAGGGCCAGAAGGGCAGCATAGGAGACCCTGGCCTCCCGGGCCCCCAAGGCCTCCGTGGTGAAGTGGGCAACCGGGTAAGTGGCTGTCCTGGCAGGCGGGGTCCTGCTCATGCACCTCACCCTACCCCCACTGTGGTCCCACAGACACAGGTTGCAGAGACACCCTGCCAGCCAGTGGCCACCTGAGCCTGCAGCTGCCTCCTGGGCAGTGAAGGCTGTGGTGCCAGCTCTGAACGCAGTGCCCCTTGGTTCTTCCATTATTCACCCCCTGGCTCTAGAAGCCTGGCCACTCTGCCTTCAGACCCGTGTGGAGGCCTGGCTTGTGAACAGCACCCCAATAACTGGGGCAGGAGAGAGGTCACCCTACCTGTGGGGGCCCACGGACTAACTTGGCAGAGCTCACGCTGCTGCCCAGTGAGTTTCCAGGACCCTGTCCTGCTGGGCTTGCAGCAGCCGGTGACTCAGCTCGGGAAGCGCAGGGCTTAGGGGCGTGGCCTGCTCAGGACACCTCAGATCACCCTGGGGAGGCTGGTGGGCCCGGGCCCATGGCGCCAGGTCCCTGAGGGCCGCCCCTGTTGGGCAGTGATGAAGCCCTCACAGACATGGGCCTGCTGATGGGAAGGGTCCAGGAACTGGCCGCAGATGCGGGGCACAGGAGAAACCACCGCCCGCTGAGGAGCGCTGGGCCTTTTGTCAGCCTCGGGCAGAAGTTCAGCGGAGGGAGACCCTGCAGCAGCCCAGGGCCTGGCGGGCCGACAGGGCACCCGGGATGTGGGTGGACGCCCTGTGTCCACCTGGACTCCAGGGGAGGGGTGCGTCTTTTGGCTTTGGGGCAGGTCCTCACCTGGTTTGTTTGGCAGGGCTGAGGCTCCAACCAAGCCGCAGGCACACCGGGGAGCCTGTACCACTAGACACTCAGCCTCGAGCTGTGTTTAAGGGGTGCTCCCAGACATGGTCCCAGTCTCACAGGTCAGGGGAAGATGATGACGAGGATCCGTGGCTCAACGGGCATAAAGTTGTCCTAGGATGGCATCTGCCATAACGCCCCCAGGGCTCGCAGGCTGGCCATGGGTCGAGGAGCTCACCCCTCCACCAGGACTGGTGCAGCAGCAGGAGGTGCTCTGTAGGGAAAGCTCTTGACGCCCACAGTCCACAGGGCACAGGCCAGGGAGCTGCCGTCTACCTGTGCACGGTGGCAGGCCTTGGCCTGGGGCTAGGCTTCTGGCCCCTCCTATGAAGGAAGGCGGGAGGTGTGGTCCAGATAGGGTCACTGCCTCCACCGCTCCTGCGATGCCTCTAAGCAGAGCCTTTTCTCTGCCCAGGGCCCTGGAGGCGCCGCAGGCCCGAAGGGAGACCAGGTGAGTGGGCCAAGTGCATGCACAGAACTGCCCCGTGTGTGCAGGGTTCTGCCAGCTGGCCACCCACTCGGGGTCTGTTCACAGCTCGGAGCGGCTCCCTGTCCCCCCTTCCTTGTCGTTCTTTTGGCTCCTGCTTCACACAGCAGCAAGAGCAGGTGGGCACAGCTGCCCATACCTGTGCCACAGCCGGCCGTGTGGTCACTGTAGCCCTCCCCACAGAGGCTCCCCCAACCTTTCCCCGGGAAGCTCAGGGGCGGGCTGCCACCTCTCTGCGGAGCCCACTTCTGCCTCCAGGTGCCCTCTGCCCAGTGGGCCCTGCCCTGGCCCGTGACGGAGCAGGTCCCTCCGCTGTCCTGGTGCCCTGTTCAAAGACGGGCACCAGCCTGGATCCTGGCCTCAGCCTTGGGTTGGACAGCCAGGAGCTCCAGGAGCTTAGCACAGGAAGCAGCCGTGATTAACCCTGGGTGTGTCATCTCCAGGGCATCGCAGGTTCTGATGGCCTCCCTGGGGACAAAGGAGAGCTGGTAAGTGTGGCCAGTGAGGGTAGCATGGGCGGGGAGCTGTCCAGGAGACAAGGCCAGCAGATGGTGCCTGCTGGGGGAGCCCTGGGACGTGAGGCCTGGTACCCCCCCACCGTGCAGATCTGGGGCTCTGTGCTATGGCGGATTCTGCACCCCGGTCACTCACCTGAGGTCCTGGCTGAGTCAGTCACGGGTGAGGCTGCATGGGTGCAAACCGCCTTCATGGGGTGGAAATGGGCTGAGTGTAAAATGAATCAGCTCACGGGCTCCCGTGTCTCCTGGGATGGCGGAAATGGAGTGATCGTCAGGTCTGAGAGGTTTTCTGTTGGCCCGGGTTTCCAGTCTGTAACTGAGTCTTCCCTTTGTGTCCAGGGAAAACACAAAGGGAGCCTGGTCTCCAGGGCCCCTGGTGGCCCCGAGTGAACTTCTTATGCAGCTGCCTGTGCTTAATTTATTTTGGCAAATTCCTACACAGCCTTGGCAGCTGTGCCCCTGGACATCCAAGAAGCGGTGCTTCCTGGCCTCCTTTCCACTGCTGGGGCGGTGGGCAGCAGCCCCTGCCAGCTGGGAGGCCGTGTGCGTGGTCTCAGGCACACTGACAGGGACCGGGTGCAGGGCGCCCGCCTGCCCTTCCTGGCCGTGGCTGTGGCAGTCGGTGCTGCATGCCCTGTCCCCTCTCCCATGGCACACGCATCTGCTGTCTAGTTAGGGCTGTGTCCAGTCACACGTCTGGGTCTGGTCGTCCCTGAGGACCCATCTGAACAAGTGCCCGGAGTTTTAGGACAGAGACATTCGGCTCAGTGTCATTCACAAAAACACTGGGGGCCAAGGAGAGCGCTCTGCACACAGTACCTGCCTGGCCAGCTGAGGCTCTGAGTTCGAGTCCTGGTGCCAAAAACATGAAAACAATGATAACAAAGTAAACAAGAGAAACTGCCATGGAGTTACAGAAGTCACTAGTGCTTCAGTGAAATAAGTGTTAAAGGCATCAGTTATTCATATGCTCAGCAATATCAAAAGTTTCCACAGGAGAATAAAAAGAAGTAAGCTCATCAGTATTTGTATGTGACTTTTAAAATTTTCACCCTTCGCTAATCATGGGTTTGGCTAGTCCATGGGGACCCACTCCCCACCCCACCCCATCTGAGGACAGCACTAACAGAGCACCCCTCCTCTCTCCTAGGGTCCCAGCGGCTCTGTCGGACCTAAAGGAGAGGTAGGTACCAGGCAGAGGCCCTTGGCGGCCTCCCGCGCACCTGCATGGCCAGGGCCCGGTCACCAAGATGGGCACTGCAGGGAACAGCGGCTCAGGGTGGCTGTGCCCCGCCCCAGCAAGGTTCCTCAGACCCCTTTGTTCTCTTTCTCTGCAGTCTGGCAGTCGAGGGGAGCTGGGCCCCAAAGGCATCCAGGGACCCAACGGCACCAGTGGTGTCCAGGGCGTCCCCGGCCCCCCGGGGCCTGTGGGCCTGCAGGGCGTGCAGGGCGTCCCTGGGATCACAGGGAAACCTGGAGTTCCGGTGCGTGGCTCTGCCTGTCCGTCAGGGCCTGGCCCTGGGCTTACCTGGGAGGACAGTTACTGCGGGGCGGCAGGGCCGGGCACGCCACACCTGCTGACGGGCGGCGTGAATTCCAGGGCAAAGAGGCCAGCGAGCAGCGCATCCGGGAGCTGTGTGGCGGCATGATCAGCGGTGAGTGGCCGCTGCCCTTCCTTGCCTGGGCACAGCCTTGGGCTGCCCTCCTCCTCCTGCCCGCCGTCTTGCGGGTATGTGGGCTCCAAGCCTGCGTCCCAGTGAGCAGCGCCTGCCCTCTGTACGGGAAGGGGCCCCACACCATCCTGGTGTTCGGCAGGCGCCTGAAACATCCGCTGAGGCGCCAGTCACAAGGAACAAGTCACCGCACCTCAGGGCTTGGAGGGACAGGCCCCCCGAGTGCCCGAGCAGATGTCTGTAGCCCTGATTCACAGACTCTGAGACCTTCCAAGACCAGGAAGGCTCTTGCCCGGCCCCGTGGCCCACCCCGACACAGTAGGACCCGCTTGTGGGTGATAAATGGAAACTTCCTTCTGAAAGGCAGTGTAGATTTGTGCCTTACGTTAAAATATTTCGTAATTCTGACATAAATGCTGTACCTTGTTTTCCAAAAGAGCAAATTGCACAGTTAGCTGCACACCTGAGGAAGCCTTTAGCACCAGGCTCCATCGGTCGGCCAGGTCCAGCTGGGCCCCCAGGACCCCCAGGCCCCCCAGGCTCCATCGGCCACCCTGGAATTCGAGGGCCCCCTGGATATCGCGGCCCCACCGGGGAGCTGGGAGACCCTGGCCCCCGAGGTGAGTACTCAGCCCAACACGGGCCCCTGTGTGCGGGCAGAGCTGCACCAGCCCCCGACAGAACCTAGGCCCAAAGTGTGCGGCGTCTCCTCCACAGGCTCGAGAAGCTCCAAGGTCAGCTGGCTATGAGCGCACCGCCTTCTGGCCTTGTCTGGCCTGTACTCCCACTGGCGGAACCGCAGTCTGCGCTGGGTTCCCTCCCACCCAAGGCCGTGCCTAGGGCTCCTCTGAAAAGGCTGTAAGGACCCAGTCATCAGCACTGCTTCCCTGGGGAGACAAAGAGGCTCCTCCAGGTCACTCCCAGGAGGATGGGGCCTCCACTTTCAGGGCCCAGCCAGTGTGTCCCTCTCTGATCCTGTGGGCACTAGAACTGTTTTTTTTCTGTCATTTTTTTCAACAGAACATTTGGTGGGAAGGGCATGGTAAAAATGTGAGGAGTAAATAAGGGGAGCCCCTTTCAGAGCACATTTTCCCTAAAATTGGTAGCATATGAAATGTCCCTTGCAAAAGGCAAAATTAAAACATTCAAAATTCTATTTTGAGGGTGGGAATTGAAAAACTTAATTTTGGAGGGAGGCGCAGGTCAGATGTGAGTGACAGCCTGTCAACGCCACGGGCCGGGGCCTGGTATGCAAGGCAGGGCACTGACCCTCAGGAAGCTGGACTCATCAGGTGGCTTTGTGACGCTGGTTCATTTCACATGACTGACTGGTAACGTCCTGCTCCCAGAAGCAGCTTCAGAGAGAGTCAGGGCAGAGCTCTGAGAGTACCCCCTGCTCCCCAAGATCCAGTGCTCAGCAGATGGGACGCAAGCAAGTGGGGAGCCAGCAGAGCCTTCCGCCTGCTCTAGGGTCGCTGAGCGTGGCGTGGCGCCCAGCTCCTCCTGTGCACGTGCGGCACAGGTGCAGTGTTCACTCCAAACTAAGCATCGAATTGCTCTGGGCACCTTGGCCACGTCTCCAGGCGGGGTTTCCTCAGGCTGCTACGCTGTTCAGTGCCACACAAAAAGGAGTGTGATGAGCACGGCTGTCAAACCGAATTCCTTCTAGACTTCTGAAAACAGGTCAAATCCTCTCAGGCCTCTCTGGGAAAAGCAGTTTGCAACGGTTGGGTAAAGGCCGCTGAGAGATGCACACAAACAGACGCCGTCCTCGGGGACTGCAGCCAGAGCGCACCGCCATCCTGTGCCGACTTCTGCAGGAGGCTCCAGGCAGCCCGCATATTGGAAGGTGCCCACGTGCCATGGCCTCTTGGGGACCCAGACAGGCTCCTAGCACTGCCATCTTCACCCCGGGAAACATGGCAGCTGAGGAGGAGCCCCCGGCCCCCACCAGCACCCCGGGACAAGAGGTCAGGCCCACTGCATCAGGGCCAATGGAGCAGACTTTCCAGGATGGCAGTGACCGTGGAAGCCCACTGCCCAGCAGGGAGCACAGTCATCCCTCTGGGGCCATGGGTCCTGTGGCCTTGGGGCTTGGTACTAATTAGGTGCCTACAACTTGGACAAGCGTCAGAAGACAACAGCCCTGAAGGTGGCGGCGTTACTGCCAGCACCAGGACAACACAACAGTGCAAACAGTGCCTTTTGCCTTACATGTGTTGCTATATTGACCAGAAATTCAGTCTGTCTCAGCTACTCAGGAGCCTGAGGCGGAAGGATTACAAGTTCAAGGCCAGTCTGGACAACTTAGTGAGATTCTCCCAAAGAGTTGGAGGTGTATGTCAGCAGTCCCTGGGTTCAATATCTAGTACCCCCCACACAGACGCACACAGGTTAAGTCTGCCAGGAATGTGGCATCTGATATCCTGTGGTGAGAAATCTGCTGTCACCGGTGGGAGAGTTTAACACACCTAAATCACCATGACTCACGCAGGCCAAAATACAGAAAGGGAAGATTTGAACGCCATCAGAGGGACATTTTAAAACACCCTTAGGTAATGCAGGGGTCAACAATCATATACAAATGAATACTACATCAGCAGCCAATGGCTTAGGCATAAATATTTTGTTAATACAGAACTTTTTTGTGTGTGCTGGGGATCAAACTCATGACCTCACATTTGCCAAGCAGGCACTTACACCACTGAGCTAAACCCCCAGCCCTAGGCATAAACATTCTGAACAAACCAAAGCACCGCCATCGTAGCCGCAGAGGTCAGCCAGCAGCAGGGCGGGCCGCCTATCGCCCTCCATGGAGCCGTGCGGGAGACACCTGCACATTACTAAGCAGCTTTACTCCCATGAACAGTGTGCGGGGCGGGGAGCCCTGCTTTCCATCCCTGCAGGATCCAACCCTGTCACTGTGGCTTGCTGGCTGCCCTAATGATGTGTCTGTATCCACCCTCATTGCAGGAACTCAGGGTGACAGAGGAGACAAGGGCGCCCTGGGCGCAGGACTGGACGGTCCCCCCGGAGACCAGGGACTCCAAGGTAAGGAGCCCCGGCCTCCGAAGGTCCCTGGAGGGCAGCTCAGTTTCTGAGGAGAAGTGCTTTTCTCTTGGCAAAGCCTTCTTAGGAATGACATTACTGCCTGAAGTACTGTAACATGCAAAATTTAATCGATAAACAGACTTCCCTGTATCCATCTGAGCTAAGTAGATTTAGGTAAGTACTCCTTAACTAAAGCACTCTGCATCTGTTTCAGTTGAGTTCTAACAGAATTTTCTCGACTTGAGTGTACTTCATACATTTAACTTTTTTAATGTTAAAAATAAAAGCTGGGCACAGTGGCACAAGCCTGTAATCCCAGTTACTTGGGAGGCTGAGGCAGGAGGACTGCAAGCTTGAGTCTGCCTGAGCAACTTAGCAAAACCCTGTTTTAAACTAAAAGTTTTATTTTATTTTTTTTTGGAAATTTTTTTATTTAAAAGAGAATAAAACAAAAGGGGGCAGTACAGAGCAGATCAGAACAGGACAACATAGGCAACACAGTACTTTACATTAAGTCAACTGGACATCAACAGTATCTAACACCATATCTCTTACTCTGCTATAGTTGAGCATAGTTTCAATAAACTAAAAGTTTTAAAAAGGCCTGAGGATGTAGCTCTCCAGTATGACCCCTGCCTGGCAAGTACAGGGTTCAATCCCAGCACTGTTTAAAAAAAAAAAAGACCTTCCACAGAAGTCGTCAGCACGTCCCTGGCGAAGGCCCCCGCCACGCTCAGCCCTCTGCCGGGTCTCAAGACTTGCTGGAGGTCGTCCTCACCTGCACATGGGCGTTCCTCACGCCTCAGCCTCCCGGTGTGCACACGCACACGGGCGCCACTCCCTTCCTGGCTCCTCCAGCCTCCCTTGGGCCCCTGCGAGGCATGCGTGTGTCCAGCCCATCTCTCGGTGCTGGCTCTGCTGTCACCACACCATGGTGGCCTCAAGCATCACCTCTAAGGTGCCGTGTTTGGCAGACAACCTCCTCCTGGCTACCAGGGGACCGCTGGGACATGGTCTCTGCCTCACTAGGGTGGCTGCCTCTGTCTTTGGTGACCCTCAGAACTCCCTAGAGCTACCCCATTCCCTGGCCTGCCCGAACTCTCTGTACACATACCCCACCCGTGACCCGCCCGGCTGGCCCACCTCAGGCCCCGGCCCTGTCCAGTCAGCAAAGCGCATGCAGCGTCAGGTCGGGGTTCTCACGGCTGTCCCCATCTTTCTCCAGGGCCACAAGGCGTGCCTGGCATTGGCAAAGACGGCCGTGATGGTGCCCACGGTGAGCCTGGGCTTCCTGGCGATGCCGGCCTTCCTGGCGCCATCGGCGCTCAGGGGACTCCAGGGATCTGCGACACTTCTGCCTGCCAGGGAGCCATGTTGGGAGGGACTGGGGAGAAGTCTGGCCCTCGAAGCTCATAGGAAGAGCTGAAGGAAGCAAAAAGCAACAACACTGGTGGCCCCAGCCAAATGCGAGGTCACCGGGAGCAGCAGGCACGGCCGGCAGTCAGTCCACAGGCTCCCGGGCTGCCACTAGCCACAGGGCCTCACGTGGCGACAGTGCCACTGGCCCAGTCCTGTCCACAGTGTTTCCAGCGGCCCACCTGTCTGCAACAATACCTCAGCCTCCACCGCATCCGGAGGGAGCGGGGTGCGTGTGCAAAGACTTCTGCGATCGCGCGGGATAAGACTGCGACTTGTTTACATAGCATTTGTGTAAAGACTATGATAGAGCCCCAATAAAATGATACATGAAATCTCAGCTTGGTGACCAGCTGCAGTGTAAAGGGGATTGGATGTGTAGCGTCCCTCCAGCAGAAACACCTAGCCTGCTTTCCCGAGTTCTGGGCAGATTGGTCTCCGCCCGGCTCTGCACTGTGCCAGAGTCTTGGACCTCATCGGTGTGAAATAAGGCCACTCACAGCAGAGTTCCATTCCAAACACACAGTTTATTACATGTAATGACTTGCAATATGAAAATTGGGCACTTAAGCAGCCTACTGAAAAAATATTTTACATATGGACAAAAGTAGCTTTAAAGGAAGTCTTTGGAAATTTTTACCGAAAAGTGTTAAAATAGTACTGCATTTTGCAACACAAAGTACCATGAGACTGGAAATATGAGGGGAGTGATATAACAAGTGGAATAAAATTTTCAAACTACTTCTAGTTAAGAACAATTTACCTTCTTCCAATTGCTAAAGGGGCATATTTAAAATGCAAATAAAATAAGTAAAAAGTAATGTACCGTCTAAGAATAAAGAAATTACAAAGGATGTTCCTACTGTGAGTTATCATGTTAGGAAAACATGATGGAATCAGACAGATAATTGAAAATTACTTACTAATATCAAGATGTCTTCATCCCCAAATGATCTCAGAGGACATTAGTGAATAAGTATTTTGCTCTAGGTAAATACTTTTGAAAATGTGCTCTCAAAGTCCCTCCTGGAGTCCCGTCCACGGGCCACGGCTCTGGGGAGTCACACTGCCAGAGCAGAGCTCCCAGGTCGCAGAGCACTGCCGTCCGTGGGGCGTGCGCACAGCCCCTGGCTCCCCAGCACTCCTGTCCGGCCCAGTCACTTGGTCTCCAGTGCGGGGCTGCTCTGCAGACTCCCCTGTGCGGGGCGGGTCACCAAGGAGTCTGGTCTGCTCAGCTTTAGCCTTCTGCCCGTTTTACCGCAAAACACACTCTCGAATTCCTAGAGCCAAGAAGGGGTCGTTAATGTACTGAACTCAGAGACGGAACACTGCTGTCTCTACAAGCAAAAAGGCTGAAATGAAAAGCTACGCAAGTTACTTTAAAATACTGTTTTAGGGTGTTTCGAGTCACGTAAAGGTACATGTGTGATTAACACAGGGGTTCAAACTTTTCCCTAGCAGTTACACCATGTATACATTTTTATCTTTTCCAACAAGTTCTCAAGGTGTCTGAGCACACTTTAAAAGTGGCCATATTTGTTAGTGTTTTAAAAATTATGGAGCAAAAGTTACCATTTTAACCAGCGGTGCACGGACAGGTTGATGGTGTCTGTACAGCACGCACCCTTCAACATCTGCCCCGCCCTCCGCACTGCTAAGTGTCCTGTGGCCGGCCGGGGTCAGGTGCGGACACGAAGGCAGCTCTGTCCGTGTAAGATAAGCGTTGTTCCCCACAGTGCCCTGCCAGTGGTGGGCCCCTGCTCATATCAGCCTGCCTCTCTGTTGCCTAAACAGTCTCAATTCTAAACTGGGGGTGGTACCACATTTCTGTAACCCCAGCACTCTTCAGGCTGAGGCAGGAGGATTTCAAGTTCGAGCCCAGCCTGGGCAATTTAGTGCACTTTGGAAGATCCTGTCTCAAAGTAAAACCTAAAAAAGGGCCAGGGGGTAGTTCCATGTGAAGGCCCTGGATTCAATCCCCAGGACCAAGAAAATGTCCATTCTACTGCCCCAAAGGGTCAGTCTCAGCCCCACTAAACAGCCTCAGAGGCAGAGGCCACCTCCTACTCAAACCTCACCAAGTCTACCTAGGGCGCCAGTTCACAGGAAAGGCAGGAGACGAAAGGTGGTAAACATTCACGACTACGTGAAGTGCGGGAAACTACATAGGACAGAAGATTCAGCAAATCAATGAAGGAAGGAAGAAATGGGGAACAAGAACAGTACAAGATGCTCAGGAGCTGACCACCAAATGCGGTATTTTGGAGCCCACTTCCAACAAGCCTAAGTAGACACTGGTGAGCCTCAAGGAGGAATGGAGCAGAGACGGGGGTCAGGAACCAGTGTGTCCACAGTGCTGCCACTGCACACGGCCCTCTGCTTCTTGGAAACTATCTGTGCCTGAGACTAGATGGCAGGTGCTGCTTTAAACAACTTACGGAGGGGGTTATGGGGTGGTTGGGTGAAACCAATTATGCCAGAAAACGTCTTTCAGGGACATGAAAATTCATTATTATAGTCTCTCCGTTTTTGTACATTTGGAAACTTTTTAAAGCACAGCACTCTGGGCAGGTAACACTAAGTTTCTATATTTTATTGTGGTGAAATATATGCAACAAAATTTGCCACTTTTAACCACGTGTTACACGCCTGTGGTGTACACCCCGCAGCACTAGCTTTTTCTAAAACTTTCCCGTCATTTCAAGCAGAAACTCTGTTCCCATTACACGCTGAGCCCCTGGCCTCCCACATTCAACTTTTCCTCTGAGTCCGACGCCCGCAGGGACCAAGGAGCAGCAGCATATGGTACAGGGCTGGCCTTCTGGGGACTGGCTCCATGCAGTATGTCCTCAAGGGTCACCCATGTTGTGGCCAAAGCCAAGAGTTTCATCCCCACAATGACACAATGGACACACACGGAGTACCTAAGGCCCACTCAGTTTACCTGAACATGATCTGCTGGACACCTGGCTGCTCTCACCTTTCGGCCACTGTGAACAGCGCCGCTGAGTATTCTGACACAGCAGTTTGGATTTTTCAGTTCTTTTGGGTTTAACTCACAAGTGGAATAGCTCGGTCACATGGTAATTAACTTTGAGAAACTGTCACACTGTTTTCCATAGTGGCCGTAACATTTCCCACTCTTACCAACAATGTACAAGGGTTCCAATTTCTCCATGTTTGTCAAAACTCCCTTCCAGTTCTTTGGTCACAGCCATTCTAAGGGGTGCGTGGTGGCCGTGCACTGTGGTTTTATGTGCCTTTGCCTAGACCAATAATGGTGAGATTCTTTTCATGTACTTCTTGGTATTTATACACATCTCTGAAGAAATGTATATTTAAGCCTTTTGTCCAACTTTTAATTGTGTGGCTTCCGCTACTGTTGTAGTAAGTTTCTATTTAACTCAAGGCCAGGTAAGGAGTGTGGGTGCTCTGCCGCCGTCATGGCAGCTTCTGATCATTTAGAATGGTTGTAATACTGCTTACCCACATCTTAAGTGGTATCTGACTTAAGTAATCTGCCATTTCTAACTGTACCCACGCTTGGAAATTGTATCTGTACATACACTAATTGTCCCCTCACATTTAAGTTACCTTGCAATGAGTGGCAGGTATTAGTGCTGTTCAGGGTATTTTAACACATGCATACGGCATGCACTGATCATAGCTAGCTTGTCTACCCTCCTGATCTTTACAAATCATTACTTTTAGATCAACTTTGTTTAGCTGCCATGTACTATCAGAGAACATGCACAACTTGTCTTCTTCATTCTAACTTCTGTCCTCTAGCTTTCTCCCTTTTCCTACAAATGAGGTGAATTCACTCTTCTTTATGGCAGAATAAAATTTCACTGTGTAAACATTTGCTTTATCCATTCATCTGATGGGCACAGTAGGCTGATTCTGTATCTCAGCTGCTATGCCACAAAAATATGGGCATGTGAGTCTCTGACAGGCCAATTCCATTTCCTTTGGGTGATACCTAGATGTGGTATTAACTGGACTATCCGACAGATGTTTTTAGCTTTTTGAGGAATCTCCATCCTGTTTTCCTGAGTTGCTCTATGGAATTTACATTCCCACCAACAGTGTACAAGTTCTTTCCCCCAGCAAGGTACAGTGGCCACACCTGTAGTCCCAGCTACTTAGGAGAATTGGCAAGTTTAAGGCCAGCCTGGGCATCTTAGTGAGATACCTCAAAAAATAAAAAAAGGACTTGGGATGTAAGTCAGTTGGCACCCACCCTGGGTTTGATGCCCTCTTTTTCTCTGCATCTTCACCAGCACTTGTTACTTTTGTTTTTAGTAATAGATATTCTAGAGGATGGTGTCTTGTTTCCTTTACTTTTGTATTACTTTTAGATCACAGCTAAGGAGACTGCACATTTTTCCTTATATTTATTGCACACTTGCATTTCTTTTGAGAAGTATCTAAGTTACATTTTTTGTTACATTTTTTGAGATCCTTAAATACTCAGGATATTATGTTTCTGTCAGGTGACTAGCTGGCAAACTACTTTTTCATTCTGTGGGTTGTTTCTTCACTCTGTTGACTGTCTATTTTGCTGTGTATAAATCTTTTAATGTAATCCCTTTTGTCCATGTTTTTGTTTTCTGTAAATCACTGGCTATCCTGGGGCCTGACGTGTTCCTCCATTTTCCCCCTAGTAGTTGCAGGTCTTATGTCTTTGAACCACTTTGAACTAGGTTTTGTACAGCATGAGCAATACGAGTCTACTTGCAGTCTTCTACCTGTGGCCATCCATCGTGCGAGCACCACTGTTGAAAAGGCTGTCTCTTCACCAATGGCTGCCCTGCGGCCAGAGGCCAGATCCTGTTGGCTGTAGATGTGTAGGTTCATTCCTGGGACCTCTAACTCTGCTCCGCTTTACACGTCGGCTTTTAGGCCAGTACCATGCTGTCCTGGTTAGCGTGGCTCTGCAATGTCTTGAAATCAGGTTGTGGTGCCTCCAGGAGCTGCGCATCTTGACATATAAAGCAAGCTGTGTTTGCCTCTATTTGGCGAGACACAATTTACCGTTCTGAAGTTACATGTCGGTCAGAAGAAAATAATCATTCTTCAGCTGTAAGAAAACACTTCAATTTTCTTAACTATTTTCACACAGCAATGCAACTAGTGCAGGGGTCAGTCTCCATGATGAAGGGTAAGAAGTGCGGCCACACTCGAGTTCTACATGTGTCCAGGGAGCACCCCACCCTAAGTCTGCAGCAAACGAAAGACTGAGACACACAGCTCTCCAGCCTCTCTGCCGCTGTCCTTATCCTGGCTCAGTGTCTATTCTCCACAAAACATGGAAGTGCTGAGCTTTAAAGAATTTTTACAATAAACAAAAGCAAACAAAGGACAGGCATGGCAGCGCATGCCCGTAATCCCAGCATTCAGGAGGCTGAGGCAGGAGGATCATCAGGAGTTCGAGCAAGCCTGGGTTATGCAATGCATTCAGGACCAGCTTGAACCACACAACAAGACCCTGTCTCAAAAAACAAACAAAAAAAACCCCAAAAAACAAAAAAAAATTTTTTTTTACAACTTACCAAAACATCTTGAAATGATGTCTGACCAAAGTAAATACCTATATTAGATGTGAAAATGGTAATTCCAGATGCTCTAATTATATGTAAGAAAATATACCAGGAACTTATTAAGAAGAAGAAAGCTGGCTGGTCTGTGTGTCAGGAGTTGAAGTGGAGAGCTAAAAGAAAAAGGACACTTTGAATTGATAAAAAGTACAATTGAAGGGAGTCAGAAGAGGTGGGGATTTCTGTGTATTTCCACCTGAAATACATAAAGCAAATACTGAGGGTTCTAAGATTTGACAGATCTTAGTGGGAGGTCTTCTCCAGTCTCAGAAAAAAAGAAAAGGATAAGAGACATTTTAATCTCAATAACTTCACCCTCCAAGTCCAGGGCAGAGGTACACTCCGTACCCCCAGTCTTTCAAGAAGTTGAGTCAGGATGGTTTGAGTGTAGGACCTAGAGACCAGTCTGGGTAATTCAGCTATATCCTGACTCAAAATAAACTATCTCAGCATAACAAACCCATTGAATGTCCAGAAAATACACACTACTGCCAACTATTCTCAGAGTAACTCACAACATAAGAGGTCACAATAGAAGCCTTGACAAACTTAAAATTTTTGGAGCCAGGTGCTCATAATGAGGGCTACAGAGAGACCCTGTCTGAAACAAGACTCTTAAAACTGCTTTAAAAAAATACAGAAAAAAAAATACAGGGCATCTTCGCTGACCACAATGATCAATAGATGTGAGAAACAGATAAGCTGTTTTCTTAAAAACTTCTACATATATGGAAAATGAGACTTTTGAGAACTTGCATGTTGAGGTAAACATCATTATATCCCAATCAATGGGTTATTTTCGACCAGTACTAAGACAGAAATTTGCTTTAAATGTAAATTAAAGACTGAAAATAAATGAAACAAACTTTCAACTTGAGTCACCACCAACAAATCACTGAAGAAGGAAATAACAGGAATAGGTTTTTAAATGATACAAGTAACCTATGACAATAAAAGCATTACTGAGGACTTGTATACCAAAAGCCAGCAATGAACCTAGAAGAACCTGCCTGGCTCCGTGAGGCCAGGGCCTGACCCACGGTGAGCACACAGAACACGGTGCAGACGGGGCTTGAGCTCAGGATGGGCAAAGGGCAGGGCACGCAGACTCAGAAGGGCAAAGACAACACAGGGACTTGCTTCCCAAGAACCTTTATTTACAGAACAAGTCACAAACACAGCTGCTGGTCCATTCTGCCACGTACAAGTTGCACGTGTTGCTCAGGAGCTGCAGGTCCGTAATATGTTCAACAAGTGCACAAAGGTGACCCAAGCATTTGAGTAGTTTCTGCAGGGGCCCAGTGAGATGCTGAAGCACAGCTGCGGGCCACTTTGCCCCTTGCCTGGGCGCAGGCACGGTGCTGCCTGGCCTGCTCCTCCATGGGAGGCACTGTACCACCGCCTCTCAGCAGCAGCACAGGCACAGCACTTCCCGAGAGTGCCACTGCCCACGTGCACAGGGCAGGCCACAGCACTCAGCAATCCCAAGTTGCACGTACTGGATGACACGACCTACCTGGCGTGGGTGTCTCGCAGAAGGGAGTTTACATGTGCCAGATTATAAGGGACATGATCACATGACCCACACATGCTGCCGTTTGTGTCACAAGCAAAGGTGCCAAGGTGGGCTACACAGCAGCACCAGCAGCAGTACACACAGACACACAGGAAGCTCAGGCTGAGGCTCCCGAAGCCACTGTGAGGCAGATGGGCTCAATCGGAGGGGTCCAAGTCTCTGCAAGGCGAGCCTCCACTCCATGCCTACCAACCACACCAGCAGGAGCACGAAGCTGGGTTTCTGACGAAGGGAGAGGGGCGCTCTGGTCTTCGGAGGAATGGTGCTGCGCAGCAGGAGAATCAGGCCACTAATCTCAGGGACAGTATGCACTGCACATTGAGGGGCTCTCCAGCTTCCTCCTTCCTCGGCGCTGGGCCCACGGCCCACGTGGGGAGCACCCCATCATTGAGAAGCTGGGGAGAGAAGGCAGGCCGAGGGTGGGGAAGAAACCAGGGAGGGCAGGGTCCTGAAGGGTACAAAAGCAAAGGGGTGTCCCTGAGGCTAGCACAGGACCCATCTCCTAAGGCTGCCAGGAGTCGAGAGGAGGGAGAGAAGTATGCAGATGGCACTAGGCTGGCAGGAAAAGAATGGACAGGTGCTGGCAGGAGACGTGGGAGCCACAGTGCGCGCAAGAGAATGGGAGACACAGCAGCTATCTGAGGGACACACAAGGAGAAGGAAACGGGTAATCTGATAGCAAAAGGGAGAAACCAGGTGAGGGCCTGACTTCAGAGCACAAGGTCACAGGAGGTGGCAAAGCAGGTGGCTGCCATGGGGATATGGGAGAAGGGAACTGCTGCAGAACTCCCAGTGTTCACCGTGACGGGACCCTGAAGGAGAGGGGGCAGACGGTGACAAAGCAGCTTCCAGCACCTCACTGAGGTTCACAGTTGCAAATCTACAACGGCGCCACAACAGAACAGTCACCTACAGTTGTGGATGAGACCCCAACTGCAGAAATCTATGGAGGCTAGCCCTGGGACAACCAGCAAAACCGAAGTGTTAACCAGGATGAGCTAAGTATCACAACAATGTTAATACCCTGTGACCACCAGTCCAGTTTTGTAAAACAGTGTGCTTACAAGGTAACCACTGAGGTAGCTGGCAGGCGGTGGTGACTCAGAGACTTACACAAGGGCAGGGAAAGACAAAGAAAACGGAACACAGGGCAACTCTGGGTGGGTACACAAGGGGCTCTTTGTGCACTGTTTGTGATTTTCTGTAAGTCTGAAGGGATGCCATAATTAAAAATTACCATCAAGTACTGAGCCAATGCCATGTGGCTTAGAGACTGAAAACCAGAATCAATGCAATGGATAGTCTCTGGCTAGATGCTGAACTGGGGAAAAATATTGCTGAGGGATCATTTTTAGAACAATTTGGGAAAATATAAATAGTGACTGAGCATGACAGAAAATGAGACAGCTGCCACCAGCCTTTTGGGGCTGACCATGGCACTGGGGTCATGCAGGGATGAAGTCATACCCCAAGATGGAGACTCCAGTCTGCCGCTGTCTGGGGAACGTGTGTGAGGCCAACAGGCAGCTGTTCACTGCTGAGATCAGCAGACGGGCCACAGGTGTCCTGCACCCCATGTGCTCCCTTGAACATGAGCACACAGTCAATTGTCTATCTGAGCTGCACGCTCACTCGCTAACACTTCCCAACCACTCTACAGCCCTGAAAGCTCGGCACTTTCCGCCCAGACCACAGAGCTCACCAAAACCCGATCCCACTGCTCCCTATCCATCCCACGCCATCCACGGCTGGTACCACAAATACAACAGGAGCCACTCCTCTGCCGTCCCCAGCCGAGGTTGCCTCTCCAGAGCTGTTGCTACAGGCCACTACCAGTATATCCAGCCCCCCACCCCTGCCGCCACAGTGGTGAGTTCAGTCATGCCCTGTCCCGCCCCAAAACCTTGCAGCTCTCGGAAAGACACCCAGGTCCATCACTCCTTGGCCTGATGACCCTGTGCTCCAACCCCAGTGACACCACTGCAGGCAGAACCCTCTTCTAATCACGCTGTGTGGCACGCCGACCCCAAGGCCCACGGAACCGCAGCTCTCCACGTTCTGCGATGCAGGCTCCTCCTCAGCACAAGGTTCCGTGACCACCCACGGCAAAGAGGCCCACTGCAGCCCACTGCCCCACAGCAGCGTCTCCACCCTGCAGCGGGCTCCGACACCACCATGGTCACTGTTAGTGGCCGGCTGTCTCCTCCCATGCTGGCAGGGGCTCTGCCTTATCCAAGGGAACCCAGGTCTAGAGCAGACGCCTTGCTATACTAAGAAACATTTGTTGAGTGAAATACGCACTAAGATGAATCAGAAAAACCACGGAAAAATTTCCTTATTGCATCTTTAAGAACAAAAATGCATGTGGGTAGGGGGAAACGACTATGGAAATAATCAAGCACAGGTGTTCAGGTTGGTGGTGGTCTAATTCCCCACAGTTGACTTTACTCTGCCTGTTGTGATGGGTCTGACAATCTGACCCAGAAACATCTACAAATTCAATACAACTACACTTCAGAAATATCCAGAAAACGTAACAGGCAAAACATAATATCCAAAATAAAATTTAAAAACCCCCAAAAAAACCATAATGTCCATGAGTTTTTAATCTAGTTAACAAACAGTTTATTTCAAAGGTTTGAAGTACCTTTACTGTATCATGATGGAATTTCATGAGTAATAATTTACTATGAACAGGTACACAGAGCCAAACATTAAGTCATTTAAAAACATTAAAGCTTTATTAAAATAAACCAGCAGTCTACTACTAACAAACGTTAAAGAACTACACATAAATAACCGTAAATAACTCAATTAGAATAAAACCAACACAGTACTGCTTTAAAATGCAATGAAATATATAATGAAATAAAGAATTATGCAATCACACAATTCATAAGATGTAAATGTCATGCAGACACCGAAGACAGAAAAGGACAGGGACACTCCTGCTGCAAGGCTCCCCGGGAGGTAGCCTGGTACAGCCTGACTGTGGAAGGGCTTCTCACAGGCATCCTTTCTAAAAAGGCTCTAGACTGCTGCATCTCAGCCTACTCTGTAGGCAGACTCCTGCTGGGGTCAACAGCAGCAATTGCCCAACAGCTCTTGGGTAAGATACAAAATCAGGACTCTGTGGGTTTATTTTACTAAGGCTTAATCACACCTGGTGGAACGAAGAGCCACTGGCGCTGAGCACCAGAATTCTGAGGCCAGCATCCAGCACTGTGGCTCCCAAGGCATAGCACATAACAACTCCTGACTGCTACCCTTCTTCCTCTATGCCCCTGTGGCCAAATGAATGCCCCCTCAAAGCAGGCATCCAGTACCAGCAGAAGCAAAGTAGGCTTGCTGGTTATTACCGCCTGCAACAGGTCAGACAAATGTAAGTGACCCTCAGGCTGCTGGGGAGCCGGAAGTGTACAAGTACTGAAGACCCAGCTCATCCCTTGTCCCTCAGCCCACAGAATGTAACCCGTTTGCCTTCTGAGGGCAAAAGTCACATCCCACATGCTGTCTGGACCCCAGCACAATACACTGCACACCATGGTCTGCAGTATGTTACCTGACAAGTGACCCTCTCAGTCTCTCACATACTGCACTTTCATGAATATACCTAGACTGCAATTCTTACTTTAATGAATGACAAGTTACAGTATTAATGAGTGCAGCTTTGTTCACGCTGCGCTTATTATTTCACGTTAAATTTCAGGAAACACGGCAATCGAAGACATCCAAGGGAAGAGTGGATAAACTGGAACATTGCTAAGTAAAACTTACAAGATTTTAAACAGCTACGTGGCCTGCTTGAATACTAACCTTTTTAAGGGAATCCCCGTGTCTTTCCTGAATGTACTTCAGGAACGCTGTGGTCCACTGAAGCGTTGTCGCCTTATCCGTCTCCGCATTGCAGAAGGGAACTAAAAGATTCAGTTCATCACAGCAAATGCGGATTCTGCGCCTGCAGTCAAAACCCATGTTAATCACACAGAGCAGCTAGTGAGCAAACGGGCAGCAGGAAGTTCACTGTCTCACTCAAAGGAAGCTGAACTTGTGGAGCTATCAGAGCACTGGGAACCCCTGGAGAAGCCAGTCAGGGCCCTGTGGCGGTGGCTCCTGTCCACGGAAGCCACTACTGGGCTCCAGGTCACCAGAACACCTGTGGGGCGCCCACAGGCCCTGGTCCCAGCACAGTTTTCCCTATTTACTTCTCAGGGGTCAGGTTCACATCTGTTTGTCTGGGCCAGTTCTACCCCAAGACTGGAGGGAAAACTTTGCATGCACCTCTCCTGGGTAGATCATGCTTCCTGCAAGAATGCTGAATTTGTTCTCCACGTGCCAACCACTGTGCAAGGACTCGTGCAGCTTTCAGATGCCTCATGAGGCCCACATTAAAAACCCACCAGACCACCGCTGTTAATACCCAGAAACCTCTTCTTAGAGAATTTAAAACAGTTTGGATCTTATCATTAAACTTTTTATCCTTACACCTTACACCCACTTAGGTGCAAAGCCTAACCTAAGTTTACATTCACAACTTATACACTCTAGACTTCATACATCTTCACACCTGGAATCCTCCTGTGGCAGGAGGATTGCTGTGAATTGAGGTCACCTTGGACTACATTGTGAGTCTAAGGCAGCCTGAACTATAGAGCAATACTCTGTCACAAAAAAACCAAACCAAACCAAACCAAACCAAACAAGGAGTAAATTATCTTGGCTTGACATTCAATTCTGGAGTTTCAAAGCTGAATGTGTCTCACTCAGTGCTATTTCTCAATGCTGGTGTACAGTATTCACAATAAATGATTAAGTTAATCAAGTATTACTACTAGGGAAACACTATGAAGAAACCCAACTGCAACAGAGTAAAATTAACCACCTTTGAGTCTACATAGAAAAGCACGGATGAAATCCACAGAAGAGACCATTTCAGTTTTAACCTCTTCCTTTCCCTACATTTCTGAAAGAACCAAACAGAATGCAGAACTAAGTTGTCTGTCTCGCAGAGGTAACCCAGTGGCCTGTTGGCTTTGCTGAGCAAACCGGTCCTCCACAGTGTCTGGGAACCTTGACTTGGAGAGATTAGAGTAGCCCGCAGGGCTGAACTCTGCCTCAAATACCTACTTTACTAGACAGATGGAATTCAGCTGTGTGCAAGGCAGGCGTACTTAAGTGGCCTGTCTCAAATAAGGTCAGTCTCAGATGAGCGCACCTCCTTGGCAACACTGCACTGCGCTGCTAGACCACCACGGGGAATCCACGAGTCCCAGACACCCTACGGGGAAAGGACTCCTTGAACCTTCCATCCAATCCCCCTGAGCTTTTCCCTATGTGCCTTCACTCACGTGGCCCTGTACTCTTTGGATAAGTCATGGACCTGAGTCCTCCACTGAACTTGGGAGTCTCGGGGATCCCCGACCGATCGAGCAAACTGAAGTTAGTATTACTCTTGCCTCCTCCCCACCCTCTGGACATAGGCACTAACTGCTGTTTATCCACAATAAACCTGGCTGTCCAGGATAACTATACAAAGTGACCTGACAATCGCACGCATTACCTTCTATCTCTTTCCATTCGGTTATGCCTCTCCCTACGCTGAGACCTTCCTCCCTGGGGCCCGCTCTGGGTTTGCTCCCCCAGGTTTGATTGTGAGGACTCCGAGGACTGCCAGGCGCCCTGTGTGGCTGTAGAGCCTTCGCCCACATTCTGAATCTCTCCAAGGGCTCTTCGTTCTATACTTGTGTCCAACTGACGTATTCTACTCCGATTCCTCTTATTTATTGCTTGCTTACATAGCGCTTCTTCTTTGCAAAAGAAGGAAAAAATGGGATTTCAATTTTTTATCCTTCTTAACGCGTCCCCATTAATGTAGAATGTATTTGGGGGCTTTCAAAAGGTAGAAATACTACTGGGTGTGCAGCGGAGAACTGAACCACAGCTGTGACAGCAGGGACTTTGTGTGCAGCTGCACTGAGGTCCACGCCCACTTGGATACTGAAAACCTAAGAATGAATCTACAACTGAACTAGAAACACTCCTTCCCTTCCAAGTGTTACTCAACCAATCCAGCTTTTCTCTAGGAGACTGAGGCAGGAGTTCACATGTTTGAGCTCAACTGAATGAAACCCTGCCTCAAAATTAGAAAAAGACTGGATACAGCTCAGTATGAACCCTTGGGTTCGACTGCCCAGTATCACAAAAAAGTGCCCCTTTTTAGTTACCTATAAATAAAAAATAGATGCTACCTATAAAGAGTCAAGAACTTGTCCTAAAAAAAAAAAAAAAAAAAAAAAAAAAAAAAAAAACTTGTCCTTTTGTAAAACTCAGAATGGAAAAGAAATATCTTCTTCAAAAAGACATTTTCTTTGTAATTATTCTAATGTGACAGCTACAACTTTCCTGCACTACTCAAAAGGGAAGATAAAACTTAGTGGCTTAAGATTAAACATGTCCTCACCATGAAGTGAGTTTCCCTCCAAAAGCAATGACGAACAGCATGATTTTTTTGCCATGTGCTGTGTGCACCTGCTACAGAAACATGACAAATTCCCAGTAAACATGAGTAGGCATCTAACTAGCAGGTGTGTAGATACACAATCCCATATGCCATATAAAGCCCAGGGATTATTCATACAAATTTTAGAGAAGTGGAAACATTTCAAGGGGGGCAGAGAAAGAACTTTAAAGGCGTCAGTGGCATTTTCTTTCTTAACTTCATTAGTTGGCACAGGCACATTTCAGTGCTCATCTTGATTCCTTACAAATCCTTTTTTCCTGCATAAAATGCCCAAACTAGAAAAAGAAATGGCTGACGGAGAAAGCATGATTCTTCTCCATCCCATCCCATCAACCTGTCAAAAGCTTAATGTAATAGTGTTACTTTACTGTGTAATTTGAAAACCTTTTTTTTTCCCAAGGAAGAAGGGACTGACAGTTCATTTTCAAGGCTGGCAATGTTTGCCCTCAGTAGCCCTTTTATTTCCCAAACTTTCTGATCATTTTATGGCCTGTGACCCTCAGTCTAGCTCCTGACCACCTGCAGTACCTTCCTATTATGTCTCTTTCCTATGCCTTTCACAGGTTTCAAATCCTACATGACTCAGAGCACAAAAAAAATATAAGCTATAAAGTGCTTTCAGTAATAAAAACATCTAAAATTTATTTGAGTCTATCATTTTACTTCTAAAAAACCTTCAAAGTCAATGCTTCCATACTAAGATGAATTATGATGTTTAAAATTCAAAAGAATGTTCAAAGCGAGATGACAGGAAGAGGGTATAAGGAGAACCCTTGAGACACACAAAACTGGTGTGTACAAACCGCCTCTTTCCCCTGCTCCTCATGGCTAAAAGGGCCTGCAGCAGAGGTTCAGGCAGGAAACCTGTCCACCACCCACTACTTTATGGCTTACCTCCCACTTTAATCCAAACCTGCTCAGGCAAAGTTTTATTTCTGCTACCTAAAGTCTGTTTAGTGGATTCAATCTCTTGCTGGTAACAGAAAGAAAATGCTCTTGGCAGTCCAATATCCTGATGTTTGGCAGCTTCAAGTACAGAACATGAATTACTGGAACTCTAAGAAAAAAATGGAACAGAAATTTGATCAGCGTGGCTTAATCTACTATTTCCTGCACAAATAAAATGCACTTGACAGAAGCAACCTCAAAGCTATTGATAGCATTTCACTGAGGATTTTTAATACAGCCCTAAACCATATGTTCTTTCAATTTTAAAGGTTGTAAGTTCCACGAAAGTCTATGTACAATACATTAAAAATCTATTCATTCACTACAGTAGAGCAAACTTCCCAAATTGGTTTCCCACCTGTGTCTGTGAAAGGCTAGAATTTCCACCCGTAGAGCACGTGCCTGTGAAGAGTGGGTAGGTGAATTGCAAAGCAGTAGCCGCAGCGGCATTTTTATTTTTCACTAATGCTGTACATTTGTTTTGTTGTTGATGAAGAGGCACATTCATTAATTCAGATGGATGTCGAATAAGAGTTACCAAACTGCCAAGACAAAAGAAGATCCAGAAAGCTGAAAAAAACAGGTAGCAGAAAGATTACAGAAACAATGCTATCACTCACTACCACCCTGACAGGTCACCCTAGACCAGCGGTGGTGAACCTACGGCATGCTTGTTACAGCAGGCCGTCTATTATCATGGAAAGCTCTAAAAGGTTGGCCTTCACTGCCTCAGACTCTGGGAAAGCGATTTGTGAGCACACCCTCACCGGCAATTACTGTATAACCACCAACCGGTGTTGCCACAGAAAGATCTACTCTTGTTCCTCCTGGAGGAACTGAGCCCATGTCTCCTCCCTACACTCACATTTTTTGTCATCCTCCAAACCCTGGTGAGGATGGGCAACAGGGCAACCACTGCCTGCGGACGAATGGAAAGCCAAGGCATCAGCCTCTTCCACAGCCACCCCTGTAAGTCATCAAGTGGCACAAGCTGCTGCAGGCTGTGGCTTTGTCTTAACAGCTCCAAATCCCTGAACATTCCCGACCTTCCCTCCCCAGGCCCAAATCATCCCACACCCTACCCTAAGTTAGCCCTTGGGGAGGCAGAGGCTTTCTGTGGCACTTAGGAAGGTGACAGGAGCCAAGCATCCTCAGAGCCCTGTGTGCACTTGTCCCAATTCTTCCTTTTGAGCGCAGAGCCAGATGGTGGGCTTACACTCCCAAAGTTGCCACCTGGGGCTGAGGACTCAGCACTCACAGTGTACACCTTTCAGGTCACCCTGGACCCGGGAGTCTGCTGCCTGAGGAGATGCAAGTCAGAGTGCGCTCATGCTTTTTATATTGGGACCTTGTGTCTACTACACTGAGACCTGGCATGCAGCCAGCTGTCCCCACCCCAGCCAGCCCCAGCAGACTCCACCTCCTACCAGAACCTGGAATGTGACCAGAGCACCTATCTCTAGTCTTGCCCCAGGCCTGACAGGCGTTTAGACTGCACCCCCATCTCCACTTGTCCCCAGCAGGGGGCCAGACTGCCCCGTGAGCCCACTGACAGCTGTAGGCGACCCTCCCTCCTCGCCCCACACGCACTTGTTGAGCGCCACACCGGGCTCGGGGGGCTCCGGGCCGCGCGGCACCGCAGGCGGCTCGGCCGGGATGCTGTTGAAGCGGTCCTCCAGGCGGACGCGCACGGCGGGCTTGGCCCGGGCTTCGGCCGCGCCCTCTGGCCCCGCGGCGCCCGCGCCCTCCTTGGCCGCGCCGTCCGCCCGCGTCCGCGCCCCGTCCGCGCCGCCCGGTGTCTTCTCGGCCGCGCCCGTCTCGCCGAGCAGCATCATGCGCAGCTCCTGGAAGTCGACGTGGCCCAGGCAGGGGGCGTCGGACGCCAGCGGCGGGCACAGCACGGGATACACCGGCGGCGCCGAGGACAGCGCGCCCGCCGCCCCCGCGCCCGCGCCCGCGCCGGGGCCGCCCAGCAGCGCAGAGCCGAGGCGCGCCTCGAGCTCGCCGTCGGCCGCCTCCATGTGCGAGTAGAGGATGTGCTGCAACTGCGTGTACTCCACCTCCGTCATCTCCACCAGGCTCAGGTCGGTGGTGGTGAAGCTCAGCCCCGGCTCACCCAGCGCCGCGTCCCCGCCGCCCGCGCCCTCGGGGTCCGCGTCGCCGCCCGCCGCGCCCGCCTCAGGCGACGGCTCCCGAGGCCCGGGGCCCGACATGTCGGCGCGGCGCGGCCCAACGGCGGGCGCGGGGGCGGCGACGCGGACGCGGGCTGCGAGGCCACACAGGCCTCGCTGGCGCTCAGGGGTGGCCGCCTCGGGCTCGTCGTTGGGGGAGGGAAACCGCTGAGGTCACGCAGCGCGCCTGCGCAGCCCCGCCTCGCAACGGTAACCCCACCCCTTGCGTCACCACGCCCCTCCGGCACCCGCCGCTCGGGCCCCGCCCCCGCCCAACCGCCCGGACCCCTCCCGGCGGCCGCTGCGAGTACAGGCGCCCAGAAGGCCGCCGCGGGCGTGCGTACGCCGTGCGTCAGGCGCGGCCTTGTCCCGCGGGACTGACGGTCCATCACGCCCCGGCCTATACCAGAGCCGCGCCCTCGTGCCCTTTTCTGGGCTTGCCCTCTGGCCCGCCACACTCCTCTGTGGGCCCCTCGGTCTGTCAGCCTCCTTATCTACCTGCGTGCTGCCGGCTGCCTGACGAGCTCGAAGCACAGTCACACCTGGGTCGGGCCACGCCCCTTCCGGCCATGCCCTATCCCGCGCGCTGCTCTGGATGCTTGGTCCCGCCTCCCGCCCCTTCCGGGCCGCGCCCCTACCTGGTGCCCGGCCACATCCACGGGCTCTGCCTACTCTATAGGCACTTGCTTTTTTTCTCTTTATGAAAAAATTAATTTTCATAACCAACTAATAAGAGAGTGAATCGTTATTACACTGTGTATGATTATCTTCAAGTAGTTGCTGACGACAAAACTTAAAGACTTAAGAAACAGGTAATAACAAACTAAGATTAAATATTGGTACAAATGAAGTTGGAGTTTAAGTATACTGAAATATTTTTAAAACACAGAATAGTAATTTTGGAAAGTGTTTGAGCTTCCTATTTGTCTTATCTATAGAGTTTTTATAAAGTATAAGAAAAACCATGCAATATTTGAGCATCTGTGACTTATTTCACTTAACATTATGCTCTCAAGTCACATCTAATTAGCTGTGAATGCTTCGTTTATTTTTCCATATGGCAGTGTAATAAATACACCGTTGTGTATAAATGCCGTATTTTCACTATCCATTTATCTGTCCATAGACATATACACTGCTTCCGAGATACGGCTGTTGTACATTGTGCTGCTTTAAGCTTGAGTATGCATGGACCGCTATAATATGATGATTTAATTCTTTTGAGAAGATTCCTAAGGGGATCACTTTGGTCAAATGGAATTTCTTTTAGTTTTTTGAGGACTTTCCACACTGATTTCTATAATGGTTGTACTAGTTTAAATTCCCACCAACAGTATAATAGAGTTGTTTTCCCCCACATCCTTGTCGGCAGTTGTTATTAGATTTTTTTGATGATAGCCATTCTTTTTGAGGCAAGATGGTATCTCAGTCTAGTTTTAATTTGCAGTTTTCTGATGGCCGGTGATGGTATTTTTTCATATATTTATTAGCCATTTGTATTTCTTCTGATAAGTGTCTATTTGTCCATTTTTTGATTAGGTCTCTTATTTGGGGAGACTAATTTTTTTTTTTAGTTCTTTATGTATTCTTGATGTTAGTCCTCTGTTTGAGAAACTGCTGGCAGAAGTTTTTACTACTTTGTAGATTCTCTCTTCACTCTGTTGGTTGTTTCTTTTGCTGTGTGGACCCTTTTTAATGTGATATGATCCCGTTTGTTGGTTCTTGGTTTTATTTCTTTTCCCATTGGGGTTCTGTTTAAAAAGTCCTTGCCTATACTTGTGTCTTCAAGAGTTGCACCTATTTTATCTTACAGTAGGTTCTGTTTTAATATTTATGTCTGTGGTCCATTTGTAGTTAGTATATGGTGAGATAAATGGGTCTAGACTAAATCTTCTGCATCTAGATATCCAATTTTCCCAGCACCATGTGTTAAAGAGCTTTCTTCCAGTGTATGTTTTTGGCTCCTTTGTCCAAGATAAAATAGCTGTATGTGCCTGGGGTTGTTTCTGCTTCTTGTATTCTTTGGCACTGCTCCACACACCTGTTTTTGTGCCAGTACCATGCTGTTTTACTCACTGTAGCTTTATAGTATAACTTCAAGTCTGGAATTGTGATGTCACCTGCTTTGCTTTTGTTACTCATGATTGCTTTTGCTGTTCTGTGTCTCTTCTGGTTCCGTATAAATTTTAGGATTGTTTTCTCTAGCTCTGTAAGAAATGATTTTGGTATTTTGACTGGGGTTGCATTACATCTGAACCAATCTAGGTACTTTAGACAGCATCATATAATATAATATGCACTCTTTAAAAGACTCATATTTGCTGTTTGCAAACAGTTGCTGTGTCTTCTATTCCTGTATCCTTGTCTCAGTCATTTCCATCAGTTTTTGTATAGGAATTAGGATATTTAAAGTCCTGAGAGCTCATCTATGGTTTTCTTTGAAAGGAACCATAGATCTTTCCTTCATTCTACTATGGTTTAGACACAGCTTATCTCCAGAACGTTTACTGATTTGTCTTGTTGTATCTTTTCTTCAAATAAATATATTATACTATGTATGCAGTATTATACTTTTCTTTTCCAGTAACTCCTCAGTGGGGAAATAATGGACTCTAAATGAGGGACATCAGGACAGCTGATTACTCATTTAAAAAAAAAAACTTTACATGAGAGCTCTTATTTACAATAAACATGAAAAGCTAACTCCAGATGATTGCAATATCAGTATATGAAAATTATAGTGAGTGTGATGGTGCACAGTTATAATCCCAGTATTTTGAGAAGTTCAGTTAAGAGCATTGGAAGTTCAAGCCCAGTTTGGGCAACTTAGCAAGACCTTGTATCAAAATTTTATTTTATTTATTTTTAATTTTTATTTATTTATTTATTCATATCAAAATTTTAAAAAGGTGAGGGATGGAGCTCAGTGTGAGGGCTCTGTATTCAATTCTTGGTGTTATAAAAAATTATAAAACCAGTAAACATATTATTGTAGTCAGAGGTTGTGAGGAGAACAATTAAAAACAGAACATGGAATTTATAATATTATTTTATGATGGTCACCCAGAGTTAACACAAAAAACTGCAGGAAATCTATCCACAACACCAAAGACGTAGAATATTCAACCAAGGGCCTGAATCCCACAGCAATGTCCTGTATGAGTCCAGATGAAGGCCCAGAGCTCATGACAGTGCCTCCCACGAGTCCAGTTGGAGGTCTTGAGCCCACAAGAAGGACTCACGCCAGTCTCTTTTATGGATCCATGCTGGAAGGACCCAAAGGTCAGTGGTGGAAGCCAGAAAGTCTATGCCAGCAGGGTGAAGGAGCTGTGCCGGTAGGTTGAGGGTTCTATGCTGGAGCCGATAAGTCATGCTCAAAACAAAGACCAGGGCTGTCCTGAAAAGCACCACAGCCATCCTCAGCGACATGGAGGCTCTGAGCTCTTCCTATGATAAGCGCACTTGAGTACATGCCAGGAAGCCAGCGTGAGGAGTTCATCCTGGAGAGTAAACAGCACACTTCTTCCCCTCCGGATCCGGGAAGCAATGCTTGCTATAAGAACCAAAGTTTCTCCTGGAGAACCAACAGCTCAAACGGCAACACGTAGGGGAACCCACAATGCCTCAATGCTTCCCTCTCCTTCTCCACATCTCTATTTATGCTGGCAACTTTCCTCAGATGGAACATCTGTGCTCAGCACCATGGTGATTTAATTCCGCTGGCGTTAAGTTGACCACCAATTTTTAATCTATAACACATATATAATATGTAAAACAAGTAAACATGTAATATGTATATGTATATATAAAAAATATGTTTACTGGTTTTGTGTAATTGAAATCAGTAAAATCTTTGCATGACATGACAGTTAACTGTTGTGTCATCTTGAACAAGAAATTCCCGAATGATTAGATTAGTATAGTTTTAAGTGTGGCTGAATGAGTTTACTGAAAACAGAAGACCTACCCTGAATGTGAGTGACACCAGCCAATAGTCTTATAGCCTGAATGGAATAAAAGGGGACTGAAGAAGAAAGTCTCACTTTTGTTTCTTCAGAGGGGCTTCAGTCTTTGCATAATTTCCAGCACATACTCTTCAGCCTTCCATTGTAGACCCTTCAGCTACCAACAAGACACTGCACTGAGTTCCAGGTCTTCCACCTTTAATGAATTGCTCAACCATTATTATTACATTAGATATGTTACTCTAGTGAGGTCTAATTCAGATTTTTGGTACCACGAGTGGGGTTGTTGCCATGATTACAGAAGTATCCTGGTTGACAAACTTCATTTGTTTTACAATCTTGGGGAAAGTGTGTGTGGTTGTGTTTGTCACTAGATGTGGAGTTTGTGAATGGAAGCACAAATTTTGTTGAATGTTTTTGTTTGAAAACTGAATTGTTTATGAACAAAAGCATTTGTGAACTGAAGTATTACTGAATACCTGACTGTGCAATTCAAAAGCCTATGGGACTAGCTTAGAGGCAATGCATGCAAAGTTCAGGTAGAGAAGCCTCAGAATGCTGTAAAGCCACACTTGGGAGATTTTAAAAAGAGTTCAGAAGACCAGTATAGTGATAGGGATGCAGATGTGAAAGCATGGTTTAGGAGGTTTCAATTGGAAAACAAGGACTCCACTGGCTTTTTTTTTTTTTTTTTTTTTTTTTTTTTGGGTACTGGGGATCGAACTCATGACTGTACACTTGCAAGGCAGGCGCTTATCTCAGAAATCAGCAGGACCCTGCCTTTTGCAGGCTCAAAAGTGCAAGTGTGAAAAAGTTTGCTTTGAGAAGAGAGCCTGAGGGAGCCCATTCTGTTAAGAGCCAACTAGGAAACAGTTTCTCAGAATTCAGCTATCCAGGTATGGAGAGGCTTCTGCATCCACGATCTGCAGTGTGTGACTACTTCTTGAACTGGCAGCAGACTTTGGCATCATCCGTGTGGTGCTGATTTTACAGGCATGCTGCAAGAGCCACAAAGACTTTCACCTAGGTTTCAGAAGAAGGCCTGTGAGGCCAGGCATTGTGCTTCTGGGAGGGCGGTGCATGAAGCTATAAGAGTGAGTACAAAGTGAGGTAGAGAAACCAGGAAGCTGGAGATGTCACAAGCAGTGAGTAGAGCCAAACCAAGACAGAAACCATGAGGACTGCAATGGGCAATGCCATGAAGACAGTACTGTCCCCAGCCTTTGGAGCTCACGTCTCACCACAACCTCCCAGTTGCTGGACACAGAGCCGCAGGATTCGTAGAGTGCTTATCACACATAACATCCAGAGTTCAGTTCCTAGAACTGCAAAAAAAAGTACATCCAGACTAGGAGAAAATCTGTGCAAACTTCTATCAGGGATAAATTAATGTTATGGGCTGAAGTACGCACATAAAAATTCATATGTTAAATCCCATGTGCTTGGTGGTAGGTCCTATAAAGGTTAATTAAAATTAAATGGATAATTAGAATGTGGTCCTAACCCAGTAGGTCTGGAGTCCTTAGTATAAAAGGAAGAGACAAGGAGGTATGCATGGAGAAAAGCCATTGCAGAGGAGAGGAGCTAAAGATGGCGGACTGATAAGCAGCAGGATACGGAGCCTCTCTGAGAGAGACAGCTCAGATGCCAGATAAAACATTCTGGAGAGATCTGGACAGAGGGAGATGGATTCTCTCAACCCAGGAAGAAGCTGAAGGGAAATGAACTGCTCAAATACGAAGTCCCAGGGCTACCATTAAAGAAGCTAAGATCGGCGAGCATAGCACTCTCACCGAGCCACCTGAATTCGTGCCGCCAAGTCTGGCCTGAGGGCCCGAACCCATGCTAATGTGACTGGCCTGAGCCACCTGTGCATGGAGCTGAGTTGCCCTGAGCACAACTCTCCCAGGGCCGCCTCAAAACCGTGCTGAAGTCGGAGGTTGGGGAGCCCAACGGAGAATGAAGCCAGAGAGGGACTGGCATTAAACTGCAGTGAGTGCTGGGAGTAAGACTCTCCCACGGGAAAGGGGCAACATGTTGGAGTCAGGCAGGATGGCCCGAACTGGGAATGGCCATGACTTCGGTTGATTGCTCCCCTCCCAGAGCAGATTGGTGGGATCTGCTTGGCCTGGGTCACACCCCTGACCGGGACCCAGTAAGTCATCCCAAACTGAATGCCTGCATGCAGCACACACTGACATATAGTGAGGCCCCTCAAAGGTTGGCTGGCCCGAGGGGAGGGGCCAGCATACACTGCCCCTGCCTGCCTGCACCTCAATGACTGACAGCAGGACTGGAGAAGACAGAAACCCCTAGCCAGCATGCTTCAGAGGAGCTGTAACCAACAGGGAAAGGGGCTGGGAACTCCACTGTACACTTGAATAGAAGGAACCAAAAACATGACAAGAGAAACAAATAAGAAAAAGCCCCCACCCCCAACACCGAGAATATTCATCCAGGAGAGGTAAATACAAAAGAGATTGAGGGCAGCAAACATGCAACATCAAACACGACATCAGCAGATACAAAGAGATAGCTTTGGGACCTTGTAGACGAACTCAAAACTGAAATATTAATTCACATTAAGCAAGATATAAGTAGATTAATAAAAGAAATGCTAAGCACCTTTCAAAAGACACAGATGGAAGAATGGAGGAACACAAAAGAAGGAGAGAAACGTTTGATGAAAAATATAAAGAAAACCTAGAATACATGAAGCAGATTCAAAGAGATTACCAGGAAACTAAAAACTCCATTGAAAGCTGGCAAAACTTCTTGAAAGAAACTAAGGATAGACTACCAAAACTTTCAAGACAGGTTTGCAATGTGTGATCATGAAAGGAAAGATCTCTTAAAAATAACAAGGAAACAGGCAGTAACAATACAAAGGCTAGAAGACAACAGGAGGATCTATAACTTAAGAATAAAACATGTGAATGAAGAAGCAGGAGTCAAAACAAAGGAATTACAAAGGCTATTCACAGAAATAATTAAGGAAACTTCCCAAGCATAACAAAAGGAAATGATACTCAGATGTATGAGGCATTCAGAACTCCAGCCACCTACAACCAAAACAGAGCTACACTCAGACACATAATAATCAAGATCTCAGAAATTCAATATAAGAACAGAATATTAAAAGCTGTTAGAGAAAAGAAACAGATCACCTATGAAGGAAAACCTATCAAAATCACGGCAGACTTACCGACACAGACCATCAGGTCAAGAAGAGCTTGCAGCAGCGAAGTAATCCAAACCCTGAAAGAAAATAACCTCCATCCCAGATTGTTGTATCCTGCAAAACTGTCTCTAGAAATTAATGGAGAAACAAGATGCTTCCATGACAAAGAGAAACTGGGGGAATTCGTGACCACCAATCCAACCCTACAAAAAGTACTGAAGGACATTCTAGAGAAAGAGAAAAAAATACCAGGATTTCAGGAACAGTGGCCGAGAGGCCTCAATGAATGGGGCAGACAGTGGAATAAAAGAGGAAAGTAGACAACCGATGGCAGAAAAATAGAATAGCAGAAATGAGGTAGAAGGTTGGCTGTAATCTCTAACATAGAGATACTATGATATCATCTAGTATATCTAGTATATCTAACATTGATATACTAACAAAAAGAAACACAGGCAGAGTAGAACAGGAGATAGGGTCCATTGAGATGCTCTGTATTGGAAACATAATTAACCTGAAAGAGGGTTTATGTATAGAAAGTCAAATATGAAAAAACAATGCTCTATGTAACAGGGAACCAGAGAGAAATAGGGGCAACTCGACCAGCACCTGCAGATAGGTTGAAAAGATGTGATACTTTTGTACAGTAGAGAACTACTCAGCTATAACAAAGGAAAACCTTGAGGCTTTTATAGGTAAAGGAATACAATTTGAGATCAAGCCCAAGAGTCAGAAGGTTCAGAACCAGTTAGGGTAAATAGCAGGTTGCTCCTCCAATCTAAAAACTGAGGGAGTTAGTGGGACCCAAAATGTGCAGTGCACCCTCTGGGAATGAAAGGAGAGGAATTGTCTAAAAAAGGAAGGCAGAGGATATTGTTAACAGTGTAACAGGATTTAAAATCTACATTATTCTCACCACTCTGTTTAGATGGATTATATTCTGTTCGTTTGTCTACTTGCACTAGATTTGAGGGCACAGACAGCTATCCCCAAGATAGCAGGATATATTATGGTAATAATCATCCTTAATTTCCTATTAACTTAATCTGAAGCCCTGTATAACTTACACTGTCTTATTATGACTGATCTTATTTGAATCTGGTTTGTTAGATTACTGCTTTGTATTGACTGATTTTATTTGAATCTGTTATGATAGTATCAACTCTAAGAGTATAGACAACTACACCGAAGATGACAAGATTCACTAGGATACCCACTCTGGTTTGATTATTACCTGTTTTTGAAGTCTTATAATGTCTCCAATATTTTGTTTTTATTAATATTGTTGTATACTGCTGAGACATCATAGTAACCATTGTAGATCACCTTGTATTATGGTTTTATATGACTTTTTTGTTTCATGTTTTTCTTTTTTGTGTGTGTGGTATCAGGGATCAAACTCACGACCTTGCACTTGCCAAGCAGGTGCTTATGCCTGCTGAGCTAAATCCCTAGCCCTGTTTCATGTTTTTCTAGGAATTTGTTTTGTTTTGTCTTGCTTTGTTTTGTTTTTCCCTCTAATACAGAAAGGATAGATATACATGTAGAGACTCATGCATGCGTAGACCCTATAAACAGTTTATGAGAACCAATTATATAATGCATGATTAAATGAACAACTACTTTGAAGAAAAAGAGACACTACAATACCCAGTGCTGATTCCGTAGCATCATGATGTGAAATCCAGCAGTACTATCATTCTTTGTTCAGAGTGATTTTCGCCTGTTTTGTTTTGTTTAAGTTCAACATACATGAAGGTATGGACAGCTGTTTTGAAGAGAATGAGAGACACTAGGACAGCCATTGTTGGCTTCCCTATTGTCTGGTCTTGAAGACCTAAAACGCCTTCCTCATCCTGTTCAGATCAGTTCCATACTATGTTGTTTCATGTGAATCCTCTGTATGTGAAGATATGGACAACTTTTTGGAAGAAAACAAGAGACAATATGATAGATAGTGAAGATCTCTGATTGCCTTGCTTTGAAATTTATGTCTCTTACATTGCTTTCTTGTGTTCTGTTTTGTTCTGTTGTGTTTAATTTTACCCTCTTTAAAATAAAAAAATTAAATTAAAAAAAAAAAGAGAAAAGCCATTGCAGAGGAGGATCAGCTGCAGACCATAGAGAGAGGCCCTTTCTCATCCACAGAAGGACCAAACAGTTTGGCAGCCTGGCTTGGGCTCTCAGCCCCCATGGCCATGAGGAAACACGATTAGTTAACTCTTGAATCAGTGGTGTCTGTGCTGGCAGCCCTAGCAGAATGGTACTCTCTGGTTCCATTTAGGTCACAGTGCTGAGATGACAAAGTTATGGACATGGAGAGCAGATTAGTGGCCACTGGGGGTAAGAGTGGTGGGGCTAACCTTGAGGATGGGCCATGGGCTGCTGTGTGTTGGTGGCACTGATGGCTGTAGGAACCACTTGTCACAGGTGGAGTAGAAGTGGACATACATCCATGTCCCTTATCAGTTCCCAGTTCTAAGAGTGTGCTCTTTGGGGGCTGGGGGTTTAGCTCAGCAGCATAAGTGCCTGCTTGGCAAACACGAGGCCATGAGTTCAAACCCCAACACCAAAAAAAAAAAAGTGTGCTCTTTAAAAAATAAAATGTAACCACAGGAGGCAGGGGACTGGGTGAGAGGTACATGGGACCTCTCTGCACTATTTTTCATATTTCTATTAAAAAGAAATGTGACTTCTGGGAAGATGGCAGAATGTCAAGCAGCAGAGAAAATAGCCTCTCTGAGAGTCACTGTCCAGATGCTGGAATATAGCATTGTTAGGAAGACAGGAAGGAAGGAAGGGGATCCCCTGGACCCACGAAGAATCTGAAGTGCGAATTGAAGCCCACAGAGAGACTAAAAAGAAAACTCCAATGAAGAAGGTGGTGGCTGGCAGCCCCTTTGCCTTGAGAGGGGTCTCACTGCGCAAGAGGAGCTGTTGGAATCTGGGGATACGCAGTCACTGTGATGGTAACAGCTGTGAACCTGGAGGCCTCTGGGAGAATTGAGGCAGTGGAGGGGAGTGGCAGACCTTGCAGTGAGTGCAGAGGACTCCGTCCTCCTGTGGGGAGAGAGTGAGTCATTGGGAGCCATTTTGGAGTCGGCTGGATAAGTCTGGAACCCAGGACTGCTGCCGGCTTCCTCCAGCAGCTCCCAGCTGGGCGTGGACCTGTGGAAATTGCTTGGACTGTGGTGAGCCCAGTGAGTCTGGACTCGGGGCAGCCTGCTGAGATTATCCACTACTCTGCCATAAAGCAACAGCTGGCCTGCTGGGATAGATCAGCAAGATTCAGGACTGTCTCCACAGGCTGTCTACTAGTAAACTCAGAGAATTCTGGAAGTGGACTGTTTTTCTTTTTCTTTTTGTTATTGTTGTTTTTTTTTTTAAATTTTGTTTTGTTTGTTTTCTCTTTCTCCTTCATTGTTTATATGAGTGTGAAAGTCCTCTTTATGGGTGTAGTTCTGTTCTTCCTTTTATCTCTTCCATCTCTCTTTTCCTTCAGTCTTCTGCACCAGTTTCCCCAGGTTGATGTGATCCCACTTTGTCCTCCAACCTTACTTTTAATCTCTTCCTCTTCTTCCACTTCTCTATTTTCTCCTTAATTCATTTTAAATTTGAACCCTTGAGGGCAAAATTGACACACTACAGACTTATATGTTGCATATAATTATCTGGTTTGTTTTACATTTTGTTATAGAATCACAAATCTAGTTCACATGGTTAAAAGTTGTAAATCAAGGGTTAGTTCAATTTGTTGTTTTCTAGGCTGTGTTTGATATAATTGGTATCACTATAGCCAAATTGACATAATCATTCTAAATAGCTGTTGATCCTGATACTGTAGATTCATGACTGAGATTGATTAAGGCTCACAGAAAATATTGCGGCACAGTACCAAAGAACCAGGGACTAGGCCAAACAAGCAACAAATTCTCATCAACATACTGAAGAGGTAAGATCTTCCAACAGACTCAAAACCCAAAAACCAGCTGCACCTGTAAGCTACCCCAGAAAAGTAGTCATCACCTAAGGGTCCAAAATTCTATCAATAAAGCAACCCACCAGGCAATTTACAAGCATCACCCCCAGGAATTGAAATTAAAACAGAGAGAAAATAAAATGAAAAGACACTTAAGCAAAATGCAACCCTAGACATCCAGTTCACCAAAGGCAAATCCAAGAGGCAATGAGGTGGGACAATCGAAAAGTCTCCCACCAGGCCTCTCTGAAGTAGTACCAACAAAGCAACTGAATGAGGCTCTGAAAAAAATGAAATCAGAAATCTCAAAGATAACTACAGAGATTACTAAAATATACACCATGCTTAGCAATGTTAGAGCAGACATAGACAAAAAAATAGACAAGCTTATGAACACTCAGAATAGCAAAGATACAGAATCCATAAAGCATATTCAAGAATAAAAACTCCATTGAAAATATTCAAAGCAGATTAGGCCAATGTGAGGACAGGATCTCAGATATTGAAGACAGACTTACCATTAGTGGCCAGAAAAAGAAAGGTATCTCAAAAATAGCAAGGGACCATGAGAAATCAGTCCAGCAGCTGCTAGATGACACAAAGAAGAATAACTTAAGATCAATTGGGGTCAATGAACAAGCAGGAGATACCACAAATGACATTTAAAAAATGTTCACAGACATCATGACAGAAAACATTCCTGGTAAAGAAAAAGAATCTGACATACAAATAAGTGAGGCATATAGAACTGCAATTAGCAATGATCAAAAAAAAAAAAATCTACAGCCAGACATATCATAGTTAAGATTCCAGAAATTCAACATGAGAATAGAATCCTAAAAGCTGTTAGAGCAAAGAAACAAATCATCTATAAAGGAAAGCCCATCAGAATTACAGCTGACTTCTCAGCACAAACTCTCAAGTCAAGGAGAGCTTGGAGTGAAGTACTCCAAATTCTAAAGGAAAACAACTTTCAACCCTGATTGATGTACCCCACAAAACTATCTTTCAAAATTGATGGAGAAATAAGATACTTCCAAAACAAAGAACATCTGAGGGAATTTATGACCACCAAAGGAGCACTCCAAAATGTTCTGAAGGACATTCTACAAAGAGATAATAAGGACTACAGCTCCATGAACCCCAACAGAAGGAATCCACCAGGGAAGGCAAACAATCGGAGGGAGGGGGGAAAAGGGGGTAGCCAACAACAGGAAAATAACATGACAAGGATAAGTCAATACATACCAGTTATAACCATCAATGGTAATGGTCTCGGTTCACCAGTCAAAAGACACAGACTTGCAGAATGGGTCAAGAAGCAAGATCCAACAATGTGCTGCATACAAGAAACACATTTAATTCAAAAAGAAATCATAGACTGAAAGTCAAAAGATGTAAAACAATACTACATGTAACAGGAACCCAGAAAAAAGCAGGGGTTGCTATTATATTTGCAGACAAAGTGAATTTCAAGCCAAGACTGATTAAGAGAGATAAAGAAGGTCACTATATCCTTATAAAGAGAACAATCCAAGAGGAAGAGATAACAATCATAAATATATATGCAACAAATACTAGTGCACCCAACTATATAAAACAATTACTAATAGATGAGAAATCACATAAACCCTAATACACCTGTATTGGGAGACCTCAATACTTTGCTGTTGCAAAAAGATCAACTAGACAAAAAAAAATCAATAATAAAATATTAGAATTAAATCAAACTTTTGAACAAATGTACTTAGCAGGTGTGTATAGAGTGTTCCACCCCAAAGCATCAGAATACACACCCTTCTCAGCTGCACACAGGACATTCTCCAATATAGACCATATACTGGCTCATAGAATATGCTTAAGTAAATGCAAAGGAATTGATATTATCCCATGCATACTATCAGACCCCAGTGCAATGAAATTGAAAATCCATGCCAAAGGAAACTGCAAGAACTTCATAAACACATGGGAATTAAATAGCACTCTACTGAACAACAAATGGGTCACAGATGAAATTAAAGAAGAAATTAGACAGTTTTCACAGTTGAATGATAATGACAATACAACATACCAGAACTTGTGGGACACAATGAAAGCAGTCGTAAGAGAGAAATTTATAGCAGGAGAAGCTTGGTAAGGTCCCCACTGGCAGGCTGGACCCAGGGGTAAGCCTACTGGGTTCCCACAGCTCCCCTGCCCATTTAGGGTATGCTCCTCCATCCCACTCTATTCAGATGCCTTCTCAAGCCCTTTTCCCCCATGGATCTTAAGCAATGCAAAGGAAGACTGGGTAGGTTTCACAGGCACCCTGAAAGCTTTGCTGACGTCTCCGAACCCTCACCATGGCTTTCGGTCTGACCTGGTGAGATGTCCAGCTCTTCCTGGTTTCTCACTGCACCCCAGCAGACAGGAAAAGGGTCATGAGGACTGCAAAGCTGGCCAATGGTGAAGTCCACGCCACCTGAGATGCCCGAAAGTGAGGAGCCCCCCCCCCACACACACACCTGAGAACCAGCATGCCCCCTCAAGCTCCTTTCAAGGAAGAAACGCCAACCCCTCTGCTGAGCCGAGGGAGTAGAACGTTTTGTTCCCCTAAGTAACCCTTGTAGCTAGCCGCGTGTACTCTTGTTCACCACATGGAGTCCTTGTCCCAGGTTTTTTTCTGTCTTGGGGTCTTCCTGGAGAATTAAAAGAAACTGCTTCTAACGAGGATAACTAACAGTGACTGCTTACAGCCCTAAGAATCGCAGCTGTCTGCTGTGTCAGCAGCGGCCCCGAGGGCCTGGCAGCCGGGTGGGTTTACCAGTCTCGCCAAAGCAGACGGGTTCTGTCTCTTAAAGCGCTGTGCGGTTTCTGGGCCCACCAGGCTGAAACAATGGAGACCGGCTGGAAGTGGCAACTGCACTTCTCAGATCTGCCAGGAACCACTGTGTCTGAGTCGTGGGTGTTCTGCCCAGTCTTGGAACTGGAGGGCTTGGTCGCAGTCCTGGATGGACCTTTATTAATGCTTCTTGGAGGGTTACCTACTAACCTCTTAATCAAGCTTGTTTCTTCTTTTTTGATAGCCCTTACACTACTGGTGATGGCCGGAGCCCAGAGCCTACCTCCGTGTCCTCAGCTTGACAAGAAATCCTTCAAAGGGGACAGGGCCCCTGGCCTCTTAGATCAGACGGGGCAAGAGCGCCTCAGTCTCCACAGGTAGGGCCAGCGCCCCTACTCAGCAGAAGGCAGCCATGGAAGATGGACCTTCATCCTTCTGCACCCCTTAAAGATTTTTGGGGACCAGGTCTGTCAGCGGAATAGTACAGGTAGCACAGTCAGGGCCAGAGACCACTCCCCCTCCATCCACCTGAATTTGGGCCGCACCCCAAGTTTGATCTTTCCTTCCAGTACTCTAGGAGAAGCAGAAATAAAAATAGCAAAGCTCCAGGCCAGAGACGCGTGCTAGAGCTCGGAGCCTGCCGTCAGTAACTTCCCCTCCACTCAGACCTCACTAAAAGTTCCTGCTTGTGAACTGCATGAATGTGCTTTAATCAGAGCACAGGACGGGCAGGCGGGTCGCAGTGTCCTGAGATGACTCAGCACCCTGGAAGTCATTCCGGTCAGCCAGTGAGAGGCACCGGGCTGGGGCACACATTTATAAAATTCTGAAAGCCTAATTTGTCTGCGTGCTTTTATTTTCCTGTTGCCCCGGCACCACTTTCCTGTTTATGTCGCCTTTTTGTTTGTCAGCAGGGACCCTCCCTGCCACGTCTTCCCGTCATCTTCAGTAACCGTGCGCTTTTCCACTTGCCGTCGGATGTACACCTGCAGCTCTTCGCCAGGCAGACACAAAGGCCTGGGATCCGTGTGTGGGGTCGCACACAGCATCAGCTCGGGGCAGAGCTTGGAGAGGGTGGGAGAGACCGGCTGGAGGAGCCTGGCAGCGCTGCCACTCTCGGGGAGCTCAGAGCGGAGCAGACTGCACTGCTGAAGCCTCGTGCTGGACCAGGACTGTGGGCCTTGGCTGCAGACACCGCGTGTTTCAATCTGACGGGGAGCTCGTCTGCGTCTTGCGATTGCCTGCTCTGACTCTGCTTGCTGATAGCTTTCTCCTGGTGCCAAGGGCTCAGTCCAAGCTGCAGCCCATCCTCGTCTGCCTGTCCCTCCCTTCCCTGTGTCCAAGCCTCTCTCATCCCACTTCCTGCTGTGCTCTCATGTGACCTCCTGACCTTTTTTTTCTGGCCCAAATGTGGCAGGACAGAGGTCACAGAGGCCAGGGATGTAGCTCAGCAGCACAGCACCTGCCTGGCAAACCAAAGTCCTGAGTTCGATTCCTGATACAAAAAAAAAAAGAGAAACTGGGGCTGAACAGCAGATCCCTTTAGAGTGTTGTTTTGGAGACACAGACTGGGCTGAGAGCAGGTACCCAGTGGCACTGTCTCCAGCTGCTAAGCGATGGGTACTCCCTGGGGCTGCTGGAGTTGACCATGACTGCTGCGTGGTCATGAGTGCAGCCTGCTCCCTGCAGCTCGGCCACCAGATGCCCTGGCCAGCTGTGTATGAGGGAAGCACCCTGTGTGCTGCCTGCTGGGGCCCTGGCGAGGGTCTCAGGCTTGCTGCTCTCTGCTGGGGTCTCTATTGCGTCTTGAGTGTGAGTCGTCCCTGGGCTCCCTGACGGGTCCTGAAGTGGCTCCTGGGGAAGCGCCGCCCTCTAACTGGCCACGACTTCAGCTCCTCCCGTTTCCTGGTGCCCTTGCTGAGCAGGAGGAGGCCCGAGCTCTGTGTGGTCCCCAGGCCTCTCCTGGGAGCTGCTGCCCAGGTCTGCGCACATCATGTTGGGCAGGTCAGTGATGGTCACCCTGGCCGCCTCCAGAAAGGTCTCGTCTTCCGGGTCGTAGGCTACCTCTGCCTGCTCTGCAGCATCAGGCACGTATTTCACACCCCGCCACTTCAGGGTGTCAGAGGCTTGCTCCATGTCGTACCCCTCCTCTGGGTCGTAGGGCCTGTCATCTTCCTCCTCCTCCTGGGTGTCACTGCTTGTGAAGTGGCCGAACTGCTGGACGATGGGATCGAAGAGCAGCACTCCTGACGGCGTGGCCTGGCCCTCGGCTTTGCTGTCCTGCTGGGGAGTTGGAGTCGGGTCGTGGGGAGGCGCCACGAAGGAGCTCCCCTTGAAGAGAGTCTGCAGGAGGAACTGCAGTGATGAGACCCATCTGTGGACCTCGGAGGGACAGGTGAAGCTGTGGGAGCTAGTGCTGCTGTGGCAGGAGTGGTGACGCTGCAGGTGGTCCTTGGGGAGACAGACGACAGTGTCTTCAACACAGGGGCCTCGGGGTGAGGCAGCAGAGGTAGAGACTGAGGTGGTGGGGTCCCCACAGCCACAGAAGAGAGCTGGCCCTTGGGGTGTTTCCTCTTGGACTGCGGGTCTGCAGGGAGGTGGTGATGGCCTGGCGTGTCTGGGGGGGACTGCGCCTCCCGGATTCTGTCCAGCTCCACAGGCTCTGGCAGGTGCTTCTGTTTCTCACTGACGACCAACCCAAGGAGCAGATGTGGACGTGGTGACTCAAGGCCTGAAAAACAAAGAATTAGCAAAGTTTTAAATCGAAATCTAGGTTTCAGCTTCACAAAAAGGGGCTTTTATGGGGAATGTTTACGAGGTAGAGAAAGATTCTGAGGCCAAAGCAAATCAACAGTTGAGCGGTGGATTGCAGAAGACCCAGGTGGGTCCACTCCCTCTGCGTCTTCAACAGTTCCGGACAAAGCCAAAGCAGGAGTGCAGTGGAGGGGCAAGAGGCACGTGCAAACAGCGGCCACTGCTCGCCCGCCCGAGAAGCCGTTTCTTTGGTTTATCTTTGGCACAGGGGCCTCACACAGGCTGAGCAGCGCTGTATCCCAAGCTGCATCCCCTGCCTATGCTGGGATTCCCGGAGCAAAACCCCAGCCCGGTCCTTCGAGTCCTCCTCACCACGCCACGGTGTGGGGATGGAAGCAGCCATCCCGGGTTCAGTGCAGGAACTGCAGCAGATGCTGAGGCTGCATATACTACACTAAGTGACAAAGGACCAGGCCAACTCAGTGAGCAATGACCAGTGAAGTAAAAGCTGTTCACCAAGTTCGTTTATTTCTGGTGATGGAATTACAATTGTTCAAGAAAATGAAGCCATTATAAATGGATGAATGCTTCATGCTTTGGAAGCAATTCAGGGCACTCTAAGCTTATAAACACAGTGCACTCATAAGCTGGTTATCAGAAACTAGTGCACAAGAACGCATCACAGGTGGAGACATGGGAGGTCTAGCTAAAGGCATCTGAATGTGATCCGTACTTGAAATAGAATGCTTGCAGGCAGCTAAGCTGTAGTGACTTAGACTGGAAGGCTTAGGTTGCAGTATGCATCCCTCATTCCCTGTGCTCGCGATGAACCAAGGACAACAACCAAAGGATGAAACTGATACGTGGACGCTGCTTTTCTGGATATTTCACAAACAGGAATCTGGCAAACCTGCCCTCTGCTCCCATGTGGGACAAGCTGGTCCCCTGGACCACGGGGAAGGCAGGTCTCCCGGATAGTCTGGCCCTGCTTTATCCATGTGGAATTTACTGGGAGATGGTGGGCCACGTGCAAAAAGGACAAGCCATGTCACATCAGGAGACATGTGCTGGGTGCCTGCAGGGGTAGAGGACAGATGGTGTACACAGATGGGTATGGAGGAAGTGAAGTGTCCTTTGTATCCTCAAACAGGCCATCCCACCCCGAAGAAGTACCTGGTATGTGCAGCCCCCATCCTGAATGTATACTAAGTACGGAGATGACAGGGGTCCTGACCACACACCCAGCAGCTGGCCACACTGACCGGTGAGGTGGCACACTGAAGGAGCTGAGCAGGGTGACAGCCTTGTGCTCACCTGGAAACAGAGTCATTTTCCCCGAGCAGTAGCTGTCAATCAGTGCAGAATGGGCCGAGGTGACACAGTGGCAACCCGTACCTTCCGGAGCTGGCCGGGATAGGTATCATTAAGCCCCTTTGTGGTCCTCTAATGGCCGCTCTGGCTGGGAGGGAGCCTGCTGGACTACAACGGTGGATGACCAGGAAGTGAGTGAGAGGCGTGTGCCTCCTGTGCAGCTGTGCCTGACAGTAGCTTGAGGCGGGTTGGGGAGCCCAGTGCTGGCCCTGTGCAGGAGATTTAGTAACTGCTCCCTCAGCGGCTCTGCGGCAATGGCCCATTGGGCTTCTCCCCACGGTGTCTGCATAGCCCAACTCTGCCCTGGGTTGGTGCTGGCAGACTGGGTGCTGTGGACAACACCAAGCCCAGAGTTGATCCCTCATGACATGCGTGACGTAACGTCAGCCCTGGGTGTCCTCCAGAGCTGGAGGTGGCAGCGCCCTGTGGAAGTAACGTGGCCGTGAAGGAAAGGTTGGGCTTCCTCTGCCTCCACCCTGGGGGGACCTGGGCATCTGTCAGGGGCTGGGTGGGGGGTTTTGGTTAAGCAGCACAAAAGCGACGCCCTCCTCTGTGCTGATCAGTGTGAGGGCTCCTGTCTAGATGTCCCTCCAAAGCCTCAAGTCATCACAGGTAGAGCTTTCAAAGGTGGGGTCGAGCTGTGTGGTGCTGGGATTCAGGGTGCCGCCCGCCCTGGGAGTGAGCACCCCCAGAGGGCAGGTAGCCCGGTTGGACTATCAGGGATGGAAAGAGAGCTGTCATTGCTGGTTACTGCTGCTGCTTTGCTGCCCCCTGCCCGTTTCTCCTCCACGATGCCCTCTGCCATGAGCCACCCTGCCCTGGAGCCAGCTGACTGTGGATGGAAACCTCTGCAAACTGTGAGCTGCATAAACCTCTCCTTCTTTAACTTTGGGTGTGGAGTATTTTATCTCAGCAACAAAAGTAACAAAACAATCAGAATGGCTCTTCCCATGCCAACCACACCAAAGTGATCACAGGCCTTCTTGGCAGGGGGCACACGCACGCTCATTTATTCCACACTTGAGATAAATACGAGGACCACGTATCATCTGTTCAAAGGACACAGCCCATCAGACTAGAAGTCTGAACACTGTCACGCTTTTTCTGAAGCAGAAGTAGTTGTAAAACAATCACCAGTCTTGGGCTCTTACTCCAGAAACAGAGGTCAGTGTTTCCAGCTGTAAGAAACAGAAATTTAAAGCGGTCCACTTTGAAAATACAGTCTTTAATTCTGAATGAAAAGTTACTGGTGGACAAAACTGCCTGCTTGCCTGCAGATGAGTCTAAGGTTGTACACCCCAAAAGCCCCAAACAAAGGGAGAAGGAGTAGACAGGAGAGTGTGGCTCACTATGTTACTCTGCCTGGAAAAGCCCTGGCAGTGAAGCACAAAATGTTTACAGAGGAAGTGAATGTTCATAGAGGTACAGCTTAACCAAATCTAGAAGACTATTATCCGAGTGTGACCTAGATCCCCAATCTCCCAAACAAGTGTACAGCGAAGGCCGAAATAAATGAGACGAGTGGTATGACTTTAGGGCTCCAGGGGGAATCAAGGCCCTCTCGCAGAGTTCTCGACTCTGGCTGTGACGAGGGAAGGCCAAGACAAAAAAACTTCTCAGGGCCACCCCGTCTACCCTATCGGGTCCAGACAAAGAGTGGGGATACTGAGGAAAGTGTGCGGGGAGGGTGGTGGTGGAGATGAGCAGGCCCTTGGGAGTCACTTCAAAGACTTCTCCAAGTAGTCAATCATGCCAACCTAGGAGACCCAGCTCCTCGCCAGGATGACATTCGAGTTACGGTAGGCGTGAGACCGCAGGCGTGAGAGGCCCACCGCAGCCGCAGCCTCTGTCTACTTCACGGATGTCTGAGCCAGGCAGGTGTCCTCAACTATGGCCTCATCTTGCCTTTTGAGACATCTCTGGGATCACAGGCCGCTACAGGTCTCAGCCAGGACCAGTGGTGATTCACAGAGGTTCACTCACTGGGAGTCTGCTCCCATCGTCAGGCAAGGGGCCTAACCCTAGGAAAGGTAAAACAGATAAAACACAGAAAGCCAATCAGTTCATTTTCAATCCTGCTCAGAGCCGCTTCATATGGGTCTCCAACAGACTGTGACCCCTGGACTCAGCCAGCAAGGAGCTGGGGGGAAGGGCTGTGTGCCAGGCGAGCAGTATGCCGTGCCGGACCCAGCCCTGCCTGCCAGCCTGCCTGCCTGCGAGGCCGGCTCAGGCTCTTGGACGATGGAGAAATGAAATCTTGCTCTCGCTGCACTCCTGGTCTGTTCACGGCACACGATCAAGGTGAGGGCAGCTTTCTGCACCCGTGGGGTTCGACGCTGGTAGAGGGGAGAAAAGCCCGCTCTGCCTGGGTGTGTCCTTACACCGGAGCAGAGTGAACACCGGAAGACAAGCGGGAGTCACGGCAACCCTGCGACCTCGTACGAGGGCTGAGGCAGTAAAACTGGATGTTAAGAGCCTCCTCGACAGCTGGGCACGCCGGAGGCTGACTGTGCTGCCTGAGATGTGTTCTGGGCACTAGGGGAGCCTGGAGTCCTGATCCACGAGTCCTTTCCTCAAGGGAATTGGTCAGAGACAAAGTGTTTCTGGAGGTGCACAAGACACCTCCAGCAGAGTGTGTCGGGTATGCGGGAAACTCAGGCATGGGATCAGCCAAAATGAGGACTAAATTAGGCCTAGGAAAACTAAAGATGAAAAATCTTCCCCAGTGTACAGAGAGTGCTTCCTGGGCCTCATTGCAGTCTGGGAAGTTTATATTTCTAATCCCATGGAAAAGTTACTGAAATTCCAATAAGTTAATTCCCAGCTACCACTTCCAGTGCAACTCACAGTGAAAATAAAGACACTAAGACATATAGTTGTGAGGAGCCAAGGGGTCCTACGTCTGGCGAGGATAAAGGTTCATGGGAACAAAGTCCCCAACTCAGGGCCCAGCCCGAAGTTTATTAATTCACGCAGAAGGAGCAGCTGGAGGATGAGTGGCTGAGAGTGTGGGAATTACGTGAGTGCTGTGAGCCGGCTGGCTAGGAGGCCTGAAATATGCAGAGAGGAGGAGATGCAGGAGGACCGGTCTGCGTAACCCAACTGAGGTGGCATTTAGTGCTTTGGGGCCGGTGCTTCAGCTCCGATGTGCAAACTTCTCTGTCCTGGGAAGCCTTAGCCTCTTACCTTGAGGCTCGCTGGAGCCCAGCTGGCAGCCTGGAGCAGGGGCCCTACATCCCGCCCAGCTCAGCTGCGGTTTGATGGGAATCACAGGAGGGCTGGGGAGGAAGCAGCAACTGTCCTTGCCTAACTCCACAGGTTACGCATCCGCACCTCAGCCACCCTGTTTACAGGGCTTAGGGCCAATCGAAGGGAGAAGGAAACGGCAGCCAGCGCTGCACACATCAGTGCCTGGAGACAGGGCCAGGTGCAGCCAAAGTGGAGGTGACTGCTCTGGGTTCACGGAGGGCCGTGCAGGTGTCCTCCACACCAGTGGTCCCCAGATACTGGGACCTGCTAAGTGGGTGGGAAGACAGTGCCTGCACTCAGACCAAAGAGAAGCGAAGACGATAAAGCAGTGCTGCTTCATCTGGCCCAGAGAGCCAATTTGAAACTCTGTCTAGCCGGGAGTGGTGGCGCACACCTGTAATCCCAGCACTCAGGAGACTGAGGCAGGAGGACTGCTGCAAGCTTGAGGCCATCCTGGGCTACATAGTGAGTGCAAGGCCAGCCTGAACTATGTAACAAAACCTTGTCTCAAAAAAAAAAAAAAAAAAGCAAAAAAGGTAGCTGTGTCTTTCGGCCCAGATTTGGCTCTGAGGACTGCTGGGTGTATCAGACTTTGGGGACCCATGTCAATGCTGGGACCCTCCCCAGGAAGGAAGAAATGGGCCATGATATCTGCTGGCTTCCAGTCCTGAACCCTCTGTGCTCTCTGTGGAGGGGGAGGAGGAGAAGGCCCTGGGGCAAGGCCTGGGATCCCTCTCCAACTTACCAGCCCCTTATTGCCCTCAGAGAGGTGGACAGAGAGGTCCAGAAGCAATGGAGGAAAGGACCCCGGGCCTCTTATCCAGCCTGGGCTTCCCTTGCACCTTGCCACTCACCCCGGGCAGCTGGGAGGGCAGGGCCAGGGCCTCGAGTTTCTGTCCTGCCTTCCCTTGAGGCCAAAGGGATGTGCCTTGCCACCCCAAAGGTGAGGAAATGGGGCAGGGGAGCACCCTGCCCTTCGGATGACAGATCCAAGTCCCTTTTGCGTGCCGTGGTCCGGATGTCCATCAGTTTTGAACTGGTGCGGTGTGTGCTGGGAAGTTTGTCCACTTGTCATTTCCTGTCATTTCCCCACTTCCTGCCATGGCAGTCCACAAGCTCCATGGGGCAGCTGCTGAGCGGAAAAGGTAGCAAGAGCAGAGCCTGACAGAAACGGGCCTCCCTGATGGTCCCCAGAGCTCCTCTTGTCTCTCAGTTCCCCCCAATGACACAAGACACAGCAGCTGTAACTGCAGACTCCCCGCTCTGTGTTCCCTCTATCAGCACACCAGGTCCCCTCAGCACCCACGTGGAGCTTCAGGGGTGGTCTTTCCACCCTGGATACACAGACAGGAGTGAATGGACGGAAGTCAAACACTCAGCTGTCTTGGCTGCAGTCAGACCCTCTGTGTGTTTCCTGCACTGCGACACGGAAGCCGCAGGAGGCGGTTTGGTGCAGTGGTGGCAGCGGCTGCCCTGTGTCCACTCGTTTCTCTGAGGCTCCGCCCCCTGTAGGAGAGGCGCAGCAGAACTCCCAGTCCTGGTGAATCTTTGAGAAAGGACATCCGGTGGCATAAACGTCACCTCTCACCTCCCGCTATGGCGTACGAGGCCCAGTCAGGATGCAGCAGCTGATTTCCTGAATTTACCCGTGACCCTATTTCCCGTCTTGGGCCTCTTAGGATCCCAGGTTCTTAACCCCTTGACAGCCGGCACCACCTGCCTCAGCGCCTCCCCCAGGTGTGCTGCAGGCTGAGCAGAGGGAAACACAACGCCATCTGGACGCTGGAATCAGGGCGCCCGACCTGCTGGTGCATGAAAAAGGGACAGAGTGCACTAGAGCGGCGAGAGCATCCGTGAAACCTGGCCTGAAACCTGTTCCCGCTAGGAAAAGCTGTGTCGGTGGATTCGAACTCAAATATCAGGATGTAGTCAGGTGTGGTGCACACCTGTAAGTTCCAGCACTTGGAGGCTGAGGCAGGAGGATCACTGTGAGCTGGCAACCAGCCTGGACTACATAGTAAGTTCAAGGCCAACCTGAACTACACAGCAAGATCCTGTCTCAAAAAAGAAAAAAGTCTAGGCATTAACTTCAGACCAGGAGATGGAGAAACAAGGACAGGTCCAAGCTGTGTGATCTAAGCTGGGAATTCACACACCAGCTCGAGACATCTTCATTTCACTCACTGCAAACTGGGCTGTGTTCGCAGCCTGAACACTGCAGAGGGGCCGGGACCCTGGCACCCCGATGCCAGCCCACGGATCCCCTTCAGCGAGGACGCAGCCTTGGTATTACCATGTCGCTCACTGCAGTGTCTGTGGGCAGCAGCAAAACACTGTCCAGACTGTACTGCCCATTCCTGCGTTGTGCAGTGTGTGAAACCCACACTGCACACCCAAACGTCTGTGGTCGGGTCCCAAGCTTGGGGGACTCCTAAAAGTCATCCTGAAGCTCTCTGAAGAAGAGTAACTTGCACCGAGCATGCCAGACCAGCGGTGATTTTTACCTGCAGGAACGCTTGGGCTCTGCAGGGCCAGGACAAAGCCATATGGAGCAGCAGGGAATCTGCGCCTGGGTCTGGCCCTGGAGGACCTGGGTGTGCTGGACATAATACAAGCGCTCACCAGGGCCTGTCCCTGCATGCAGTGGGACACTAAGAACTGAACCCCCACCGGGAGTGGTAGCAGTGAGGCTTGAACACCTCTTTGGAAAACGCTGTGAGGAAGGGCCACAGGCCAGGGATGGGACCCAGGACACTCCTGCCTCGGGCTGATGGTGATCCAGAAAAGCAGTTCCTTGACAGAGCTGTTAATTAGCTGATGGCCTGTGCTGCGTGGTGAGATCACAGAACCAACTCTGGATCAATTTGGAAAACAAAAGGCAAAATAAGAGGAGAGGGAGCCAGGTGTGGCAGTACACACCTATAATCCCAGCATTTAAGGCTCCAGGAGGACCAAAACCCTCTGCAGAGTTCCAGACTCTGTGGGCTAAGGCAGGGAATGCCTCTGGGCAGCCCGTATTTATTTAATATTCAAACAAGGGAGGGACTAGAGTGCAAAACACAGGGAGCAGGAACCTGGGAGGGGCCCAGGGACCCCTCCAAGCAACAGACTATGCCAATAAGGAGAATTATCCCAGGAGAATGCCTCCAGGTGGCCTCAGCTGTGGCTTATCTTTCCTCCAGGCATCTCCTTGTTCTCAGTTCAGCCACGCACGGGCCACGCCACAGCCCTGCATGTGGATTCAGCTTCAACGTCTCCAACATGAGTGCAGTTTTTAACCAAACTTCCTGCGCTGCACCACTGGAATCTCCTGAGCCCACTCATGCTAATGCTGCAGCACACAGCTGGGTCCCCAGGACTGAACGGCAGCTCTGGGGAGACAACGTAGAGTTGCAAAATTGAGGCTTATCCAGGTGAAAGTGTGACAGGAGGCCCTGTGCCTGGAGGGCCAACACAGGACGGAAGTAGGGATGACAACTAAAACACGGGTGCCCCAGGGGCTCCAGAAAACCAGTGATGACTCCACGGTACCGCTGTCACCAAGGTGGCAGGGATGCACACTCCGCACGAGTGAGGGCTCCAGGACAGCCTCCTCCCCAGCAGAACCCCCAGCCCCAGGGGCACCCTATGAGGTCTCAGGCCAGCTCGGCGGGCCAGGCTCTGAGCTGGGGACACGGGGCCTCGGCATGTGTGGCCTCTGTCTGAGCCTGGGCTGACTCCTCAAAGAGCACTGGCCTGCGAGCAGCAGCATGCCTGCCCACACCTGCTGGCCGACCTAAAGCATGTCTGAAGGTCCAGACCACACAGCCACCAGGTGCCCCTCGCACGTCCCCCAGTGAATGTCACATCGGAGGGGAGCACTGAGCACAGGGTTCTGCACTGAGGCCAAGTCTCCCTGGAGTGACACATCGGCTTACGTGGGTCAGGTCAAACTCCAACGCTGAAGACAGGAAACTGGGGACCCTCCCTTAGTAAACCAGAGCTACTAAGGGCCGGGGATTTAGCTCAGCAGTGTAAGTGCTTGCCTGGCAAGTGTGAGGTCATGAGTTCGATCCCTGGTACCAAAAAAAAAGGAAGGAAAAAGTAAACCAGAGCTACCAGTGGACACCACGTTTTCAGGAAGTCACTTTTAACATGTCCCCCCCTCTGGTTTGAAGTGGCCAGGACCTTGCAGCCTCAGCGTGTGGCACACACAGGGCAAGTGTGGCAAGGCGGAGAGGCTCAGGGACATGGCTGCCTCCACCTCACTGCCTCCGTGCCTGCCGGAGGACACATGGGCAGCCAGGAGCCCAGGGCGGCCAGAGCGGAAATGCGCTGAGTTGGCCGTCACACAACTGGACCGGAGACGCCGCAGCGGCAGGTGGGTCTCACCAGCAGCGCTGAAGGCAGCAGATGTGAAGCCACAGCCCGGTGGGGCGTCCAGCCAGGGGAAGGGCATGAAGGCAGTGGTCACCTGGCAGGGAAATGAGGCACCGAGCCAAGGAACACATGCAAAATACACAGCGCCACGAACCCAGGCAGAGAGGCAGGTATCAGCATAATAACTGGGAGAGCTAGGCATGGGGCCCACACGTGTCACCCCAGAACTCTGGGAGGCTGAAGCAGGCAGGGTGTGAGCTTGAGCAGAGACTGGGCACAGACCAGCCTGGTGAAGTCCGCCTCAAAACACAAAAGGGAGAGGGGGCTGGGGTGGACTCAGTGCTAAGGCCCCACATTCAGGTCTGAGTCCCACGGGAAAACGCAGTAAAATTCATAGGAGGTCAGCGATGTGTCTGTCCTAAGGGCTCTTTTGAGTCTGGATCTGAGCAAAGGACGCTTCCCTGTGGGCCGCCCCAGCCTACATGCCACGCACGGCCAGCAAAGCCACCTCGAGCACAAAGGAGGACCCCTCGGGGCTCTGGCTTTCTGTCCAGTCCACCAGGGCAGGGCCACCCCTGCGGGCTCCCGGGGCTGACAGGTACTCACAGGCAGAGACGTCCTCGGCTTCTTGCCGCTGCAGCTTGAAGTCTCCTCACTTCTGCCCTGGCTCCCCTGCTCGGCACCAGCCCTCTGCATGCCCGGCCCGCTGCTCCTGCGTTCTATGTCGTCAGCACCTCCGGGTCTGCGCCCAGGCTGCTGGTCATCGGTGGCTTCTGAAGTCCCCTTGCGCTGGGCTTGCAGGGCGGCGCAGGCCGGGCAGACGTGCTCATCCCTGTTCTTCTCCGAGAGCTGCCCTCGAGTCTCAGAAACACCCACGCAGTCACCCAGGAACCATTCCTCACAGCGGTCACAGAAGATCACCACGCTGAGAGGACAAGGCAATGTCTCAGGACTGGGAGGGAATGGCGACAGTCACTGCCCAACATGCAGGAGGCCAAACCAGCAAGCGCGCAGGATTAGTGACTCCATGCGTTCTTCTCTCCATTTCAGTCACATGCATACAGACTTGCTCTGCCATTTTTTCCACCAGAAAATTTTCACAGTGAATTCGTGGCTTCCGTGTGCGCCTGCACACAGCAGCAGTACGGCGCCATCCCCAACAAGTCCACAGGGCACCCGAGCCTCCCGGGCACCTGTGCCAGCACAGGCCACACAGGCACTGTCAGG
>PVJX010002096.1:0-138866 GCA_004027295.1 Dolichotis patagonum | reverse complement strand
CCCAAACAGACCTGGCCAAGATGCCAGTCTCCACAATATTCCCAATCCAAACAGCCCAGGCCACTCTGCGGGTCCTAGAGGTTCGGGTCCCAAAGAGATGCTGCTTTCTGGGAGACTTCCTGGGGGTGAAGGGTGGGGCTACGGGCCCAAACAGACCTGGCCCAGATGCCGGTCTCCAGGCAGTTCCCTGCGGATGAAGGGCGGGCCTACCAGTCCCAAACAGTCCCGCTGAGATGCAGGTCTGCGCAGATTTTCGATCCAAACAGCCCAGGCCACTCTGCGGGTCCGAGAGGCTCGGGTCCCAGAGAGACAGGCCGAGATCTCATTTTGTTCTTGAAAGATCTAGTGTAACTAAGAGTTTCATTGCAAGGTTTGGAAAATCCAACTGCTAAGAAGTAGTCATGATTTTATAGGAACCCATAAAATCTGTTGTTTGGGGGCCAAAACTAACTTTTCTAGTAGAGAGAGACTTTATATATAAGTTTTCATTCAATGTTAGTGTTTTGTTTGGGAGGCCCCTTACAACCTGTGGTAGACATGACATGTCATAAAAGGAATATTAAAAGTCATCACTGAGCTTTAAATGATTTCATGCTAAGTAAAGGAGACTTTATTATGTTTGGTAGCACTCTGAGGTTTTAGGAGAGTTCTGCTGCCTAGCTGCTTTTGAGTTAGAAGGTGAGTTACTTTAGGCCAGGTGTTACAGCTGAATGATCTTCTCACGATCCCCAACCAATGACATCATTTATGTATGTGCATGCCAGGAATACAGACTGTACTGGGTTAAAGTAAAAATTCTTCAGTTCACTTCTACAAGAACTGCTTCGGCCACAAATCGACAGATGAACTAGATAACTTAATGAGGCCCAAAGTACAAAGTTCTATAAAGTGAAAGTGATGACCAGGCATGTCAGGTTACATTCTGGGGTCCAGAACAAATATTTCAGAAACGATTCTATTACCTTCTGTAAGTTGCAAAATAAAACTATCCCTTTTGGAAATTCTCTCTTAAAAAAAAAAAAAGCACCCAGAGACTGCTTGGGTGAAAATCACGCTTGGGCGATGACAGCAAACAAATCACACTGAGCTGTCCATGAGACACTTCGCTGGTGTTGGTTTGGCCCAAGTGCACTGAAAACTTGAGCAATGAGTGTGAAGCTTGGGACAGAGAAGGGGTAGAGAGAAAACAAATGGGACTTTGTATAGTTGCCTCCAAAGCTGAGAACAACTCTCCTTGACAGGCATCAGTTTTCCTTCACAAACAGTCCTGCCACAGCCTTTAGTATTCCCAGAGACTGCTACAACCCATCGGACAGCACTGCTTTCTCATGTCAGCGTGCATGTTATCAGCAACGATCTCACTACTCAGAAAGAACAAAAAGCAAATGGTGCCCAGCCTCCACACAGTCCATTGCGATTATTTCCTAAGGCTGTATTGCCCACATCTTACGTAATGTTCCATCTTGGCAAGGCCCAAAACAAGGGCCTGAATTCTAAATTGTCATTCAGGCATCTAGACTATGATGATCTAACTGATTCATTTATTTATTTAGTACTGGGGATTGAACTCTCGACCTCATGCTTGCCAGGCAAGCACTCATGCCACTGAGCTAAATCACTGGCTGATCTAGCAGATTTAAAAGTGCTCATGTGAAGCAAAGGGTCTGGCTAGCACGGACTTTTCTTTCTAGATCCGGCAATTTGCTTTCTGACAGGATAGGCAGCCAGGCCAAGTGAGAACACAGACATTCGAGGGCCTGAAGAGGCAGCTTCAATAGCAGCTTTCCCATCCCAGACTGATGTGTCTTTACTAATGGCACCACACCACATCTACAGGTAACACTGGCAAACTTGACTTCATTTATTTGCTTTAGTTTTGCACTGGGGAGGCCAGTGTGCTTCACATTTCTGAAGGAAATGTAATTATATTTCTTGCACTATGTAAAATAATGTACTCTCCACTCTCAAGGAGTCAGAGTCTCAGAGTTTGAGATGATAGAAGGAAAAAGCATCCAGTGACTCAAGAAGCACAGTCAATCAGCAAACACCAAGTGCTGTTTTCATAGGAAAGTATTGTAGAAAGAGGCAAAAGTGAGTGACAGACTGTGCAAAATAAAACTTACTTTCTAAGCCACCAAGTCCATGATGACTGGAAACTCTGGGTTCGGAATATTGGAAAATATGGGTTCGGAAGTAACAGGCTGTGGCAAACCTGGAATGTAACTGGTATTCTACTGCCCTGTAAGAAAGGGGTAGGAGCACCTTGATAAGGCATCATAGGTTGAGACCTTAAAAGTTCTCCAATCTCCTTTGCTAGTTCCTTTTTGTTTTTTCCTTTTATAGTACCCATAACAGATCTAGCCACTCTTCCTGTCTTTGTGCCAGTCTATCTTCATCTTCAACAATGAGCACACAGAGGGAGGTATAAAGAACAAGAGCCACCCGGTTGCTGCAAGGTGGTGGCTAGCGGGTGAGAAATCTTTTTGCAGGAAATGAAAGCAACTGTGTCAGCAAAATTAATGAAAAGTGAAAAGTAAAAATATTAAGGTTACCAGTCTCAACCTGTCCACAGATTGTTTACGTTAAACATAACCCAAAGTGATTGTTTATGTTAAAGACTGAATCCAAACTGAATTTGAGCATATTAATCTTATCTTTCAGATTATTAAAATTTTTCCCTCCATCAGAAGAAGCAGATCCGCAGTACACATGTTGAACTAAAGACACAGGTCCAGGAGGCCTGCGGGAGGATGTACCCATCATTCTAATCAGGTTTCTCTCTCTGCTCATGTCCATATGCTTGGGCATACAGCCTCCACCCAGAATTCTCCATCACTGGGCCCTCTTAAAGTTATTTGGTCAAATAATTCCTGCAGCACAGTAGCAAAAAACAGAGAGGTCCCATCACCACCATCAATGACAGTGACAAAGAATAAGCTTATGAAACCTATTGGATGCCACCACTATACTTTTTAAAAATAAAAGTCTGAGGCACTCTAGCATTGCAGTCTGACTACCAATCACCAGGAACTAAATCAGATGTTCCATCCAAGTCACAATTGCCAAAAAATAAGACCTGTAATTCAGCTGTTTGTTTTTGTCGGATGCAAAACTAGGCTGGGCTCTTTTCCATTCCACCCTGGAAATAGGAATTACGTTTCAGCCACAGCTCTGCCTCTGACACCTGTGTGCCTCCAGACACATTACCAACCGCCCCCTCTGGTGCCCATTTCCTCTGTGAAATGATGATTAGAGCCCCTGGGCAATTGTTACATCATTTACCACATTCTCCTGGTTCTTTTCCTCTGTGCTCTATTTGTTCCATTTCAAAGAAAGGAAGCAAAATGCAAGAGAGTCCTTTTGAGTTTTTGATGAGACTTCTAATTAAAGGCTGGAAGACTCCAGGGGGCATCCGTCTTGGTTGGCAAGAGTAAAGCAGGGGATGCACTGGAGGAGCCCTACAGTCTTACCTGGCCCTGTTCCCTCTCTTTCCTCTTAGTCAGAACCCTGGCTGCAGAAATTCAGGCTGGCATCAGCACTGCAGCTGACTTTTGGTTGACACAGGGCATACTTTTAATGAGGGGAAGGCAGAAATGAACACATGAGGCCTCTTCACTGACGTGGGTTTGAGCATCTGCTTGTAGGTTCTGCATTTGGTGGGGCTGGCCTTGGGGATGGTCTAGCATTCATGACCGATGGGTCAACCTCCTTCCCTCTCTGGGATGGAAGCAGCACAGACTGTTGTGACGGGGGAGCGAGCCCATGCCATGACCCTCCGAAAGCCCCAACAGGCCGAGGGGGCACAGGGCCTCAGCAGCCCATGGCCATGGCCCCTGACAGCCAGATGCCATACATTTCCAGCTCCAGCCTCCTTTCAAAGGCCCTTTATTAAACCACCAACTATTTGCTGTCGAGACATTTAGGATGAAATCATTGTGTTAAACAAATAAACGCTGCTTCGTCCAGATTTCTGCTCTGGGAGCAGAATAAGAAAATAATTTCTGTCTGCTCGCCACAAAAGCGGTTGGAAAGGTCCAAAGAAAAATATTATTTTTGCTCCATTGTGTAAAATATTGTCCTGGAGGATCTGACGGGCTGAGTATTTGAAGAGTTTGTGCTGGCAGGTTTCAAGGGTCCCCTGGGTCGGCCCCCTGGGATTGTTTTCTGCATTAATAAACTTAGCATGATGTGTGTTAAAAGGAACATTCTGTTTGCTTTGTAAATAAGAGATGTCAAACAAGAAGCAGAAGCCTGACAGACACCGGGAGATGTGTTCCTGAGGAGGGAGCGGCACCCTGAAAAAGCGGGCATCGTGGGGCTCCCTGAGCTGAGCCGAGGCCTTGCTGGGAAAACAAATCAGTCTGTTTGAGTCCAAACCAGGCCGTTTCCTCACTGATCCTGGTGGGAAAGCTGCACACTTTGCCCTGAGCCAGCAGGATACGGGCTTGGGAAGCAACGTTCTCAAGTGTCTGTCAGCTGCGTGGTGGAGCGGAGCCGGCGCCCGGCAGGGAGGGACCCTGCCCCCAGCCCAGCTCTCCCTCCTGCGCCGCCCGCTTGGAAACAACTCTGGGCTCCTGCGGTCTCCCAGCCCCGGCAGGCAGGAGCGGGCAGAGGTGAAAGCCGTATCTTTGGGAATGACGATCCGACTATGCTCCCTCTGCCCCGCTCCTGTGCCTTTTTCAGATGTCGCTGCAGCTCCTGAGCTGGTTCCCTTGCAAATTCCTGACGGGCCCTAGGGGACGCTGACATCGTGGGAGCCGCGTCACCCTGGCCCTGTGATCCTTGCCTCTGCAGGAAACCTGCGGGAGCCCAGGGCAGGATGTGTACAGTCTCTGGCTCAAGTATTTGCTATTTTCACAGGTGCCTCGTCGGCTCCCCAGCCCCCCTCCACCCTCGGTTGTCCGATCCGGTGTCATGGAAGCCCCCTCAGACCTCCCGGGTGGTTTCAGTTCCACCCACTGCCTGCTGCAGCCTGGCCTCTTCGCTTTCTCCCCAAACTCAGTTCCTTCTGTGGTCCACGAAGGACCCCATGGCCGACCACTGTTGTTCTGGAAAGCCCCGCTTTTCTCCTCTTCATGCTGTTTCTCGAGGCTTTGGAAGGAGGTGGTGACAAGGAGTGCAGCGTTCTGTTCTGCACGGGGCACGGACTTTGGCGCGGGGCTTGGGTCTAAACAGAGAAACCCGGGAGGGCTGCCCCTGGCACCACCCCCACCCCTGAGGGTGCTCTGGCACTTCCTGTGGCTGAGTGCCGGCCCTGGGGCAATCCTGCTTTAGCTCTTTGGTGGTGATGAACAAGCCTGAGACTTTTTTTTTTTTTTTTTAAATCGGTACCAGGGATCGAACTCACGACTGCCTGCTTGCAAGGCAGGCGCTTATGCCGCTGAGCTAAATCCCCAGCCCCAAAGTGTCAGCGACTTCAGGGTGGAGGTGACTCCAGTTGTAGCTGCTAAGGACCCAGCCCAGCCAAACTCTTACGGGCTGCACCTAACATGCACATTGCTGGGGGCTGCAGTAATGAAATGTGGCAAATGGGGGTGACTTCCCTACCAGAAATGGGTCTCCTCACAGTTTGGGAGGCCAAAGTCCCAAATCAAGCTGCTGGCATTCTTTGGCTTGTGGCTGCCTCTCTGCCTGTCATCGTGGTCTTCACATTGCCTTCTCCTCTGTGTGGCTGTCTTTTCTTTCAGCTGTGCTACTTCCCATTGTTTCTTTCTTATGACATTTGTGATGGCATTTAGGTCCCAACCAGATAAACCAAGATAAGCTCCTCCTTTCAAAATCAGCATCACAGCTTTTGCTATATAAGGCAATATTCATTCTTTTAGCATATAAGGGAATATCTGCAACTTCTAGCTAGTGTGACATGCCACGCCTTTCTGGGGCCCAGCACTCAGCCAGTCTGCAGTGGAGTCAGGACTGCCCAGGGGGTAATACCTGCTGCTGCACAAGCCCCTCTCCAAGAGCAGCTGCACATTTCTTTTTGAAACAGTCTAATTTAAGTGCAGAATTCTGCAACCAGCAAACCTGAGCTCAAATCCCAGCACTTAGCAGTTATTTTTACCACTGCTTCTTCAACTGTAAATTAGGGGTAATCACATAGATTTGATTAAGGTATTAAAAGAAATAATAATGTGATAATAATATGAAGCCCTTAGCAGGATCAAGCACAAGTAAAGTATTTGTCTGTCAGTATGGCATAACAAAAGACCACAGACAAGGCAGCATGAATAGCAGAAACTTATTCTCACCATTCTTGAGGTGGCTGGTGGCAGGTGTGGTGTCTCCTGGAACCACTTTCCTTGGCTTACAGGTGATCAGCTTCTGGCTGCATCCTCACGGGTTCCTTTCTGTGTGAATACGTGTTCCTGGCACCACTTTCTCGCCTTTTAATGACACTAGCCTAGGTGGTTCGGGGTCTCATCATTTTGATCTTAATTAGTTTAGTTTCCTCTTTAAAGGTCTTGTCCCCAAATACAGTCACAATGAGCATATGGCTTTCACATATAGATTTTAGGGAAACACAATTCAGTCTGTAACACAGTTCAGTGTCTGTTATCAGTATTCTTATAGATACAGAAGAGGTCAAATATTTTTAATTTAAAGCTATAAAAGCTCACACATTCATAGTTCTTACTAGTCAGTAACAAGGAATAAGCAAAACATGTTACAGGTACATTGCAAATGCAACATTAGGCTGAACTGAAATTGAACAAAGGGTAAAAGTACTTGAAGCCCCCTTGTGGGAGGGAAGGGACGATGGGTCACATTGAGAAAAGGACCAATGATGTAGAGGATGACAAAACAATTGGGAGAATTTCAGGATACTGCCCAAGCTCCTTTCCTTCCATGGTGGTCTGTGCTACTCCATCTACCTGACTGAAAGGAGAGAACTGAAAAAAGTCAGGGAGTGTTAAAGGTATTGACAGCTATCAGGAATGAGACTGTTACCTAGGGCCCTTTAAAGATGTCATGCTATTCACCTAAAATTTCTTGACTAATGATGCTGGGACTGGGAGGACCCAACAAGAAGCCAACTAGCCAGCCTTCTGGGTAAGCCGTGCAAGCTATATGGGTTATAGGAAGAGAGAAGTCAGCGCCTACAGTGAGCATACTGGCGCACAGACTGAGAATCAAGCCCCACCCCACCCCCACCCCATAAGCAACCTGCTGGTTGGGAGGACAGGCTGAGTGGATAGCAACTAAGGTACATAAAGCAACTAAATGCTTGTGTTGTTTGTTTGATTTTGCAGGCCTGGGGCTAGAGGTCTGAGCATCTCTTGGGAGGATGGCAGTATACAGTATAGCAAATATGGGGGATTTCCTTCTATCTTGTCTTTGAAGGCCAATATTGTTCACTGTTTTGCTTTGTTCTGATTAATTGTTTTGCTTTATTCAATTTTCTGTTTTGATTGGTTTTATTCTGTTTTGTTTTTGGTTTGATTTTGCTATATCTGGTGGAATGGATGACTATTGTGAAGATAACAAGATACACTATGGTAGCTACTGTTGTTTTCTTTCTTTTCTTTTCTTTCTTTTTTTTTTTTTTTGCTATTGTTGTTTTCTTAGTATCCTGCTTTGAGGTTCTGTACCAACTTTGATGCTTTGTTTTGATTGACTTTGTTCTGTTTTGCTTCATTGGCTTTTACTATCTTTAAAATTTAAAAAAAATTTTGACTAACTACAGCCTGTATTAAAAGGAAAATTCCTGATTGCCATGCTCAGAGCGCATCTCCTAGCATCATGGAGTTGTTGGTTTTCCCATCACTTTGCCATTTTTAGCAGGTGACACAATGATCCAGAAAGATCTGTTTTAATCAGTGACTAATTCAGGTGCTGATTTCCCCTGCGACACTCCCATCATGCACTCCCAAATGCGCGTGCGCACACAGTCTGTGGATCTACCACCAAAGCCCCAGTTGGTCACCTGAAAATACTTGTATCTGTTCACTTCTCCTGAAGCTGCTGCTCCAGCAACAGCCCATGCAAGCACTGCGCGTGCTGCCCTGCTCCAGAGTGCAGCTTCCCCTGAAAGGCTACAAGGAAGCTCCTCAAATACCTCACTCCTCAGGGACAAACTTCCTTTCTCAGTGGCCTTCGCTCTCAACAGAATAAGCCAAGTAAAGCAGATGAAAGAGTTTTAGATGGCTCAGGAATCCACCTGCATCTTCTTTTCCTTGTCTTACCCTCTTACCCCAGGAACAAAAGGTGACCAGAAATCTTAATCTTGCTCCTGGAAGAAAGTTCAATACAGTGAGATGATGAAGGCTGCTGGTTAGTGCATCTTCTCAGTGAAAGGAAGTCAGATTGGCCCCAGAAACTTCCCTGGTCTGTGCACTGAAAGGCAGCCCAAGCTAACACCCTTCCCCAGGGGAAGTGCGTCCTCCACAGGTAATGGGAGCAGAGTGAAGCACTTCCCTCTACTGCATTTAACATATCCATTTTCCTATGTCAGGTAGTGCCACTTGCTTTCCTGCTCTTGACCTCTGTTTGGCTAGTTGCCTTTCCATATAAATTTCAAAGTGTAGTCAAACAAGCGTTAACTACACTAGAAAGGGCCTTTTAAGACATCATAGAGAAAACAAAGACTCAGTGGTTTATGTGCTATATCCTCCAGAACTCCATGCAGCTTTCTTTTTTATTTATTTTATTTTATTTTTTTAAAGACAAGGTCTCGCTATGTAGTTCAGGCTAACTTTGAACTCACTGTGTAACTCAGGCTGGTCTTGAACTTGTGGTGATCCTTGTGCCTCAGCCTCCTGAATGCTGGGGATATAGATGTGCACCGTTACACCCGACTTTGCAGCTTTCTTTAATGGTGCTTTACCCTGCTTGAAGTGGTCTCTACCTATATGGAAATCAAAGCTTTGCCACCCAGGTAGTAGTATTTATGGATAGAATCAAAACATGATGTGGTGACATGTTTTCATGGAGGTTAAAAGATTTCCAGAGCATCACTTACCATCTTACAGTAACCACAGCTTTCCCAGGGTTCTTGCCTGCACCAAACGTTAGGATTGCCAGTCATAAAATGTCCTTGGGAGACAATGATCCTAGCACAAAGCCATGACTGAACCTGGACCAGTCCTAGACACCTTTCAGCGAAGCTGTCTGGAAGTCTGTAGGTCTTCATTGAACAGAGGGATCCTGGGAGTCAGACCCAAGCAGCCTTCTCTAGGGAAGGAGCTGCCTAAGAGATGACCAGGACCTCAGGCTTCAGGACTTTTGTGTGCAAGGAACAATAGAACGTTGTTTTTCTCTACCCTTAATGGCTCTATTTATTTTTAATTTAGGGAATAAATATATACAATAAATTTATCCTTTTTATTGTACAGTTCTACATGTTTTGACAAAAACATCAAATCATGGAACGATCTCAATGAAGATATTCAACACTTACATCACTCCCCCCACAATATTTCATATCCCTTTGTTACCCAGGATTTGGCAACCTGGGTTTTTCTGGGTTTTTTTGTTTTGTTTTCTGGGATTTTTTCTCTTCATTTTCTGGGTTTTTTTGTTTTGTTTTGCTTTGTTTTGGTACCTGGAATTGAACTCACAACCTCGCACTTTCTGGACAGGCACTGATGCCACTGAGTTAAATCCTGGGCCCCAAACTCCGCATTTCTAGAACAGTATGCAAATAATAGTCTTTTGAGTTTAATAATAATATCATTCAGTCTTTTGTGACTGACTAAATGTGCATAATATCATTCAGTCTTTTGAGTTTAGCTGTTTTCCTCTAGCATGAAACACTGAGATTTGTTATTCGAACATCAGTAGTTTGTTCTTTCTTATTTTAAAACAATTCCATTGTGTGGTTGTGCTCTACCTTGCTTATCTTTTAACCAGTTGCAGGACATTTTTCCCTCTAGGTTTCACTGATATGAGTAAAGCTTCTATAAACATTCACATACAGTTTTTAGCATGGAAATAAGTTTTAATTTCCCTTGAGTAAATATTGGGAAGTGAGATTTCTGCAATACATCACAGAGTATGTTTGGCTTTACTCAAAACTGACACACTATATTCCAAAGAGGCTGGGCCATTTTGCATTCCTACCAGCAGTGGGTAAGAGCTTCAGTTACTCTATATGCTTGTCAATAGTTGGCATTGTCATGTGTGGTTTCTTTTGAAACACACAGCAGCCTTATTCTTCAGAAAGGAAGCTGACCCTGTAGGCATAGGTGACTTCCCTTGTTCTTTGATTAGATAGTTGGATTAGAATTTGAACTCAAAATGCTGGATGGTCCTAGATGGGGTTTAGCCTTGTGTTTTAACTTAACCTAACCTCATCCCCCCTAAAAATTTACAAACAATAAAAAATATTTCTAAATGATTAAAGGTCAATCCAACAGGAAAAATTAACATATATCTACCTAAGAGTGAGCCCTCAGATACACAAAGCAAAATAGACAAAAATTTGAGGGAGAAATACACAAGAATAGGAATAGTTGACCATCTCAAAATCCCATTTTGATTTTTGGATAAAGCAATTGAGAAGAAGATTTAAAAAGAAGAATTTAATAACACTATAAGTCAACTAGATTTAACAGATCTCTGGAATATGTGACCCAGCAACCTCAGAGGACACATTCTTCTTGGGCACACATGAAACATTCTCCAGGATGCAGCATGTGTTACCTCATAAAATAAGCATCAATAACCGTAGAAGGACTGAAATAATACCAAGGATGCTCTCTACTTACAATGGAATATAAATAGAAATTTGGAAAATTCAGAACTATATAAAATTAAACAACAAATTTCTAAATAACCAGTGGGACAAAAGAAGGAAAAAAATAAGAAAATCAGAGAATACTCTGAGATGAACATAAACGATAACACAACCTGACATAATTTACGGGTCCCAACTAAAATGTATACATGTAAATAACTGTATTATAAAAGAGGAAAGATTTCAAGTCAGAAACCTAACCTCTCTCTTAAGCAACTGGAAACACAACTGTAAGCAAAACCTAAAGCGAGTAGAGAAAGGAGTAACAAAGAGAAAGGAGTAACAGTGAAAGCAAGTAAAACAGAAAAAGGAAAAATGATAGAGTATGTTAATAAAATTGAAAGTTGATTATTTGAAAATATTATCAAAATTGGCAGATCTTTACCTAGAAACCAACATAAAACAAGAAAAAAGATAAAAACCTGAAATTAATAAAATCAAGAGTGAAAAAGGGATCATTATTAACAATCGTATAGGAGTAAAGAATGAAAGGCTATGAATGATTCATGAAATTGAATAACGTAGATGCAAATAATAAATTCCTAGATAGGCATAACTGTTGAAAGCGACTCAAGAAGAAACAGAAAATTAGTATAGACATATCAGGTAAAGAGGTGGAATTAGAGATTAAATTCAAGAACTTCCTGTAAAAAAAGCTTCAGTTCAGGAGGCCTTATAGGTATATTCTACCAAATGGTTAAGAAGAAGTAATACCAATTCTTCAAAAACTCTTCAAAAAAACAGACATGGTAACTCTTCGTAAATCATAATTTGAGGACAATATTCACTGACACCCAAACCAAAAATATCACAAGAAAATTAAAGACTAGTATTCTTTGTGGATATACAGGTGTGCAAATCATCAGAAAATATTCTCAAATTGAATAGGCAACCTATAAAAAGGACTATTTATCATGACCATACCTGAGATCTACTCCAGGAATTTAAGTTGAGTTCAAGATAAAAATTAATCAGTGCAATACACTACATTTACATTCTAAAGAACAAATACCACATGATCATCTCAATGTGAAGTAGGATAAAATAAAGATGATAAGAAAGATCATAATTTCAAAATTATGAAATTTCAGGTCACAAAGTTACCCAAAGCCACAGTTGCCTCTCTCTCATCCAGGCAATTCATCCCCCAGAATTCCTAAGGGTCTTAGATATAAGCCTGTAAACTGGGGGTCAGTTTTTCCCCTGCAAATTGCTCTTTCATGGATCTCCATCCTCAATGAAATAGCACTATTAAGTGGGCACCATAGCAGTAAACTTCAAACACATGCAAATGACTTAAGTTCTAATCTACTTCACCAAATGAATAGTTTGACAGACAATTGGAATACATATCTTAGATCATCCATCTTCTTTTTTTAAATTTTATTTTAAAGAGAGAAAAAAAGAACAGAAAAACCAAGAAACAAAGAAACCTAAAAAACAACAACCGCAGAAGGAAGCAAAACCCCATCTGTGAGCCATTCGGAGTGAGGATCCGGATTGGATCTGGGAGAGCAATGACGGAAACAAACTCCCCCCACCACCCTTGTGGGCAGGCCATTGGGCGGGCTGGGGAGAGGAGAACAGCCCCTCCATGAGCAACCAGCTGATTCGGATGGACTGTACTGTTTGATTGACCTTGCAAGCCTAAAGCCCAGCAACTATTTGGAGGACAACAATATGCAATGTAGTATCTGTGATGGATTTGTTTTATTGCTCTATTTTTATTTCCTTTAAAATTAAATAGAAAAAAAAATGAAGGAGTTAATGGGATCCAAAATGTACAATAGAGATTGTGATAGTGAAAGGGAAAGACATATCTAAAAAGGGAAGGTGGTAGCCATTGTTAATTTCCTATTACCTTTATTGAAGTCCTGTATTATTTTCATTGTTTTGTTTGGTTTAGTTTTATTGTTTTGTTTTGTTAGATTCTATTATGTCTGGTGGTATGGGAAGCTATTTCAAGCCATTGTTGATTTCCTGTTGTTTTGAAGTACTATATTGCTGTCATTGTTTTTGCTTTGATTGGTTTTATTCTGCTGTTTTGCTTGATTTTATTATGTCTTATGGAATGGACAGCTATGTTAAAGATAACATGAGGCATTATAGTAACCATTGTTGATTTCCTATTATCTTGTTTTGAAGTCCTGTACTGCTCTCATTGTTTCATTTTTATTGGCTTTATTCTGTTTCATTTTGTTTTGTTCTCTAAAATAAAATTTAAAGAAACAAAAGTAAAATGACAACAACAACAAAACAACAATAACTATGTAAGTTTTCAGAACAGGATGATAGAAATTCAACAATGGTTGTTATACAGCACACTGTCATCTTCAAAACAATTGCTCAGGTTACTGGAAACAGGAATAAAACAAAACAGTAAAATGGAAGAAAACATTGGACTTCAAAAACAAAATAGAAGAAAATTCCCCACAATTGCCACAATGCACATTGCCAGCCTTCAGATAGATGCCCAGACCACCAACCCCAGGCATGCAAAATCAATCAGACAACAGAAGCATCAAGCTATTCCTTCCACCTCTGTTGCTATCACCTCACACTGATTCCTCTGAATCAGCCAGTTGTTCTTTGCTCATGGGAAGGCATGGTTTGTCTTCTTGCTAGGTGTCTTCCCAATCCCCGCTGCGGAGCCTGGTTTATGGGAAGGTCAGATCATCCATTTTGTTGACACCCTTAGAACCACATAAAAACACTCAAACCTAGACCACATTGTGTCTCTCTCTTGAGGGCCCATATACGATTCTCTCTGAGTATGTGCTTCTTTAATTCTATCGAATAAACCTTTCTGATGCCTCTCATTGATGCATCCTACAAGTCTTTTCTGTGAGATAAGTCAGCAAACCTACTATTTACCTTGTGTGGGGTAAGTTAAGCTCTGCATCTCTTCTTTGGAGGATGTCCTTGGATCCCATACAGTGACAAATGTATGCATAAGTAGCATTTCACAAACTTCAAAACACTTTTATGATAAAAACACACACAATAAACTAAGAACAGCAGGGAGCTTCCTCAATCTGATAAAATCCATCTATGATAAAACTACCATTCGACTTAATGGTCAAATGCTTTGCTCCCTAAGATCAGGATGGAGACAAGGATGTCTGTTCCTACCACTTCTATTCCACAGATGCTAGATTGATTCCACTTGTTGAATAGTACTATGTAAACATAGGACTTCAGGTATCTCTTCTACATACTGGTTTCATTTCCTTTGGATATGCACCCAGTAGTGGGATTGCTGGATCATATGGTAGTTCTATTTTTAATTTTTTGAGAAATCTCCACAGTGTTTTCAGTAATAGCTGAAAATTTATATTCCCACCAACAATGTGTAAGGGTTCTTTCCCTCACACCCTCACCAACATTTGTTCTCTTGGTTTTCTGATAGCATCATTATAACTGGAGTGAGATGATATCAATTATTATTTTGGTTTTGATTTGCATTTCCCTCTTACTAATGATGTTGAGCTTTTCCCCTCCATATATCTATTGTCCATTTGTATATCTTCTGTTGTGAAATGTCTATTCAGTCCTTTGGTCCATTTTTCATCAGAATATTTCTTTGTTTTATTATTAAGTTTCAGTTCCTTATATATTTTGGATATTAACTCTTTATCAAATGTAGTTTCAAATATATCCTTGTATTCTGAAGATTGTCTCTTTGCTATGTTGATTGTTTACTTTGCAGTTCAAAAACTTTATAATTTTATATAGTTTCATTTGTCTATATTTGCTTTTGTTTCCCTGGTTTTTGAGGTTTTACATAAAAATAAATTAAAATTTTAAAAAACCATGTTTAGATGATAACAAGGAAATAAACTTTGATTTTTTTTTGCTAGTAGTTTTATAGATTCAGGTCTTATATGTAAATGTTTAAGTGATGTTGACTTGATTTTTGTTTAAGGTGAGAGATTATGGTCAGTTGATATTTGACAAGAAAGCCAAGGTTTACCATAAAGAAAAATCAGTTTTCAACAAATGGTGTTGCAATAACTGGATATCTACATCGCTGCTCTTCATGCTATATTCAGAATTAACTCAAAATGGATCAGAGTCTCAAAACCATAGCATGCTTAGAAGAAAACACAGCTGTGGGCTGGGGGTATAGCTTAGTGGTAGATCACTTGCCCAGCATGTGCAGGACACCTTGGTTTCAATCCCCTCAGCTCTGAAAAAAAAAAGAAAGAAAGAAAAGAAAAGAAAGGAGTAAATCCTTTGAACTTGAATTATGTGAAATTAGCATTGTTTTTTTTTTAATTTCTTAAACATGCCACAAAAGCACAAGGGATGCAAGAAAGAGTTATGTTGCACATTGTTAAGATTAAACTTTTTTATTTCAAGTGATATTATCAAGAAAGTGAGGAGACAATCTTTCGTATGAGATAAAATAGTTGGCCATCATATACCTTGTAAAGAATTTATATCTAAAATATATAAAGAACTCTTAAAGCTCAATAAAAAAGATCCAGTTATGGGCACAGGATTTGAATAGACATGTCTCCAGAGAAGATACACAATGACTAGTAAATACATGGAAAAATGGTCAATACCACAGATGCTCAGCCTTCTGGCTTTCTAGGGCTCATCAAGGGAAGAAAAATTGTCTCAGTCACATAGAAGCTATATAATATGGTTAATGTGTACAAGTAACAAAACTCCCTTTATTTTTATATTTTTTATTATAACATTTTAAAAAGAGAGCAACATAAAATTAGTGGGATATTGGTCTTGCTTTTGTGAAATTAATGCATCAACATTTGGCTGAATAGAATGGTTAAATTCTTAGTGAGTTCTTAGGGTGCTTGTCAGAGATTTTTTATCTAATTTTACTCTACTATATTTCACCCCTGAAAGTAGTTCACAAATACATGTGCTACCAAGAAGTGACGAAATGAATAAAATGTGATGACAAGTCTTATAGAAGTCTGGCAAAGAAACGTGGCCAAATTTTCCTTTAAATTTAATGTCTAATTGTGACTTATACATTCCATTTGAAAGTTCTACAGGAGTGTATTTATGTTAACTAAAAGAGGAATTGCAAAATTACCTATGCACGTATATGGTGCAGGAGGCAGGGTTAGTACTTGTTATGGCCTGTATCTGGAGTCCCCCAAAGCCTCATGTGGCCACAGGTGCAGAGGTTTGAAGGTGACTGGATTAGGTATATGAATGTGGAGTAAGGGATATTGGGATAATGAAAGCTCCATGCTGGGTATAGGTGGAACCAATCAATAGGCTTATAGCCTGGGTGGACTATAAAGGAATGGAAAGAAGGAAGACTGCTACTGCCGCTGCTGCTGCTGCTTGCTGCTTCCTATTTTCTGCCCATTACACATGAACTGTTTCTCTTCTGTGATGCCCCTCTGCCAAGCTACCGTGTGTTGGAGCCAGCTGACTATGGACTGTGACTTGAAATTAATCTCTCCTCCTCTAACTTTGGCTGTTGGGTATTTTGGTTCAGCAATGAGAAAAGTAACTAAGACAGTTGCACTTTGCCTCTCACCCTTTTACAGTATGTTGCTGTCACTTACATAGGTCACCATGCAATTGAGTCATGAAAAATATTGCTAAAGTCATATAATAAATAATTTTAAAAGTTTACAATTTTATGGGGCTGTATTACTGGTTGTCCAGGACCGCATGTAGTCTGTCAGTCCCTGGTTGGACTAGTTGGGCAACACTGTTACCCATCATGGAAATACAAATCAAACTGCAGTGAGATGTTTCTTCATACTCATCAGGATAACTATTGTCATGAACAGAAAATAGGGACTGTTGGTGAGGACAGGGATAAATTGTACCTTCATACAATACCGGTGAGAATGTAGAACAGTATGGACATATTGGAAAACGCTTTTCTAGAACCTCCAAGTGTTTCATATAGAGGTACCATCTGACTTCATAATTTCTACTCTAGATAAATTCTCAAGAGAATTGAAAATATATTTTTGCACAAAACTTGTACACAAATGTTCACAGCACCACTATTCATAATAGCTAAATAGTGAAAACAGCCCTTCTATTAACTGATGAATGAATAAACAAAATGTGATATATCTACATTTCTGCAATTAAAAGGAAAATATTGTTCTTTAATTAAAAGGAAAGAAGTTCTTATACATAGTGCAACATGGATTAACCTTGAAATTTTTATGCTGTGTGGAACAAGCCAGACACAAAGGCCATACATTGCATAATTTCTCTGAAATGAACTGTTATGGTTTGTGTCTTGATGTCCCCTCCTCCCCAAGTCTTATGGAGTCATTGGGTGGGGGAGGTTTTCCAGAGGTGTCTGAGTCTAGAGTTTATGATTGATTCATGGTCAAGTGCTGGGATTAAGTGTGTGAGTACTACACTCATGGTAGGGTAGGTAGCTTTCATACAATATAAGGGACCGAAAGAAGCTTGTTCTATCATCTATCATCTATCTATCTATCTATCTATCTATCATCTATCTATCTATATCTCTCTCTGTCTCTCAGTGTTCTTGCTGTCTTCTACCACCATAAACTGTTGCCCCTCAGCCAGGTGCCACCCTTCTTTGGAGCTAGCCAATCATAGACTGAAACCTCAACAAACTGTGAGCTAAATAAATCTTTCTTCCTTTAACTTTGAGTGTCAGGTATTTTGTCTCAGCAACAAGAAAATTAACTAACATATGAAAATTTTGAGTAAGCAAATTCACAGAGACAGAAAGTACACTGGTGATTGCAAGAAGCTGGGGGATAGGAGAAATGAGGTATGACTGGGAATGAATATGGGTTATCTTTTTAGGGATGTTAAAAAGTCTTTGGAATTCTACAGCGATGACTTCATAATTTTGCTAATACTAAAAACCACTGAAGTATGCCAAATGGTAGACTTGATATTATACAAATTATATATCAATAAAACTATTAATGAACAAAGTAGGTATATGTGTAGCCATATCTTGACGTAGGGAAAAGTGCAGGAATAGGAAGGTATAGAAGGCAAGAACCAAACTTGGGAAGCAAAGACCCAATTTTACTCCTTATTTGCTCTAAGATCTTGAGAAAAAGCTTCTCTCCTCCATAAATTTAGTTCTCTCTCAGTTTCTACATTTGAAAAATAGGAAAATTTCTATCCTCTTAAAGTTTTTGTGGGAGTCAGATAAGATAGTCTGTGAAAGCATCTTCTGACCTTTAAATTGCTGTTTTTTAAAAATTGCTATTTAAACTTAGACCTCACCCTAGGTTCTCCTGAAGTGGCAACTCTTTCCCTAACATTTGAGCTACTTGAGAATGACTCAATCACATTTCTAGATTCTGTTTCTCATGCTGATCGCTCAGTGCTTGTCTTAATCAGCTTTCACTGATGGAACAAATACCTCAGGTAATCATCTTACAAAGAGGAAAGAGTTATTTGGGCTCACCAGTTTTGGAGATTTCAGTCTGTGACTCACTGGCCTTTATTTGAGAGCTTATAGGAAGGCAGCACATCATGGCAGCAGTGTGTGGCAAAACTGTGTACCTCAAGGCTGGGTGCAAAGCACAGAGCTTGAAAGGGACCAAATTCCCACAATCCCCTTGAAGACCTTACCCTTAACAAACTGAAACACCACTCCCCAGGTTCCGCCTCTTAAAGCTTCTACTACAGCGTAATACCACCTAGGGTCTGGGCCTTTAACACATAGACCTTTGGGGGACATTCCAGACCTGAATTACAGCAGTACTTAACACAGTATTCAGCATAGTAGGTCCTCCCTAGACGGATTCAGCAGTTGAGCACCAATAGAGGCCTGGAGTAGTTACATAGATGAAATTTAATTGTACTTACAGGAAGTTGAGTGATGTAGGCTACAGGACAAATCCCTAAATTGATAAGTATGTATTAGTATACTTCATGGAATTACATGCATGTAGTCGTGTGTGCACACCTGTGTCTCCCAGAGAAACAAGATGAAGACTTGTGGAGAAAGAGGTATTTGTTGTATCCACTGTTGGATCTTGCATGCTTCCAAAAAGAGGGAAGGTTCAACATGGTTTAAAAAGAGCGCTAAAGATTTATGATGCTGGCTGTTTAAAGAGATTTAAAACTTCACTAACGTATGATTGCTAATAGAATGAGAACATAAACAACATCGTATTTCTGCTGTGAGGGCCATTCTTAGCTCACTCCCTCTCCTGGTAACCTCTTGATTATTTTGTCTTAAAAACCCTAAGAAAAACACCATGTAATTCCCTCCAACACGCTGTTCAAAGTGAGGCTCCAAAGGGCAGAACAGCCCATGTATTTCCTAAGTTATTTATAGGACTAATGCCCCACGAGGGAGGCATTAGATGGACCCTTTTCTATTAGGTCATATGTTGTTCATAATGTGTTCCTGGAAACCCAGTTGTCTTTTCCTAGCACCCCAGGATGTTGTGATCAAAAATATACATTTTAAAACCAAAGGAGTTTTGCTGCAGCCTTTGAGTCTTAATATTGAAATAGTTCCATTGATGATTCTTTAGCTTAGCAAATTCAAAACCTTGGTGTTTGGAATAGCTTGTTAATGTTTTCTTAAATCACATCCACTTGTGGGTCCATAAAATCCCAAATAAATGAAGGATAAATAAATGAAGGAATAAATAAATGGAGTTTCTCTTCATGATGTAAACCAGCCCTCCATGAAGTAACCGAAGGAAGTTTGGTTTGGATGGAGGCAGCTCCCTCCCAGGGCAAAGCTGCCTTCACCCGAGGGGGCCGGCGATACTGGCCGGGGATACCGGCCAGCAGCTGCTGTAAGTCAGAGGAAAGAGGCCAACCCTGCTGCTGCCCATCTTGTTTTAACTTCCAGTGGGAAACGCAGATTTAAAATGTTCTCTTTCTGTAAAGGCCTCTCTTGTGGGGAACAGGGCCCCACCTCCTTGGAGCTGGTTATCCAGAGCGGATGTGTGCCCCTTCACTGCCCACCAAGCCACCAAAGTGGACCAAATTGGAGGTCCTGGGGCAGTTGATCAGCAAAGCACCATTGCCAAAGCAGCTCCCCCACCCCATACACTGGAGAACACACTATTTAGGAAGGAAGAAAGCTGGGGTGCAAAGAAGAAGGGGACCTTGTCTGTCTTGCTGTGTGCCTCCCCCTGGGTTTTTCTGAGGCACATCCTGGCAGGGATAGTTCTTGAGGACTGATTTCTGTTGAATGTCAAGCAGGCTGCCTCCTGGGTAGCTGCAGGCTGCCACACTCTTTGGAGAGGCATGAGTTTGGGTAGCCCATTTTCTACGTGGTGGCAATTATGACCCATGTACGAAGTTTGGGCCCAGGGGTCGATGACTCACAGCTCTCCTTGGTTGGACACTTTCCTTTTCTACTTCTTTACATACAGCACAGATTTTCTCCTATGCAAGGTTTCTCTTCCCCAACTCTCCCCTTCAAAAACAATTTTCCTCTGCTGACATTAATACAGAAATATGCTTTCCAAAAAATGATACAGTAGAGGTGTCTTGAACTTAGGGCATCAGTGGAAGTATATGAAGACAGTTTATGTGTAAAAATACATAGCACAACACCAGCTGCTGGTGAGGATGTGAAGTAATAGGAACTCAATAGGAATTTTCCTCCATTACTGATGTTATAGCTCCTTTGGGAGACAATTTGGTGGTTTCTTACAAAACTAAACACATTTTTTTTTATCATATGAAACAGTGACTGTGCTCCTTTGTAAGTTGTATCCGCTCTAAAACCTAGACGTTTGTAAGAACTTTATTCGTGATTGCCAAAACTTGGAAGCAGTTAAGATGCCCTTTTGTACATGAACAGATAAAGTATGGAACACCCAGACCATGTCCTTCAGCATTGCAAAGAAATGAGCTATCAAGCCATGGGAAGCCATGGAGGACCTTGAAATGCACATTACCAAGAAAACTGTGGAAAAGCACATAGGGTATGGTTCCCACTAGATGATATTCTGGAAAAGGCAGAGTATGGAGATAGTAAAAAAGGTCAGTGGGTAGGGCCAAGGTGGAACAGGTGGAACACGGAGGATTTTTAGGGCAATGAAACTATTCCGCGTATACCAAAATGACAGATCCATGACATTATATATGTGTAAACCACAGAATGTACAATATGGAGAGTGAACTTCAGTGTAAACTATCCACTTGGGGTCAGTGTAGTTTCCCCAGTTGTAACAAATATGCCCTTCTGGGGGGGGGAGCGTGGGTAATGGGGGAGGGCTGTGCATGTATTAGGGGGAGAGAAATCTTTGCAACTTCCCTTCAGTTTTGCTGAGAACTAAAATTGCTATTAAACGTTTTTAGAATCTTTTTAAAATATAAAATTCATCTTCTTAACCATTTTAAGTAATGTTAAGTGCATTCATATCGTGCAACCAATCTCCAGAATGTTTTCATCTTACAAAACTGAAACTCTATACTTATTAAACAACATAGCCTTTCTTCCTCCCTCTGCCCCTGGCATCCACCATCTACTTTCTGTTCCTATGAATTTGACTATACATACTTATACAAATGGAATTATACAGTATTTGTGTTTCCATGACTAGCTTATTTCATTAGCGTAACGTTCTCCAAGCCCATCCGTGTTGTAATCTATGACAAGATCTCCTTGTTTGGGGGGGCTAATATCTCATTGTATGTCTCTCTCATGTCTTACCTTTTCATCTGCAAATGGACCTTGGGCTGCCACTGATGTTCAGGTTATGAATCTACATGGGTAGATCATTAAGGTTTTCATTCCTTTCCTTATTGTTATGGTAGAACTGGTATTTTATAAAGGTGCCCACAGAACTCTCAGACAAGAGGTTCTGGCACGGTCATAGGATTTGCATCTAGCAAAGTACAAACTAACTGGAAGATGCAGACAGCCCATGGCTATGAAGTGGCTACAGAATAAAAGCTTTTACCACGAGGCATCTGCAATCATGTTAGTCCTTGACCAAACTAAGAGAGGGAACATAGATTCCAAACACCATTGGAGTCCTTGTTCTCTCAACATAAATGCACCTGCTAGCACTCCACAGACAGGAGAGGCCATGAAGGCATGTCTCTGCTCTGGCAATTTGACGCCAGTGTCTTGGGACATTCACTTATCATTTGAAGGACCACTGCATATTGATGAGGGAAGTTAGATAAAACAAGCACATGATATGCCCTCAGGAACTGGTCACTACTCATTTACTCCTTGGAGTTTAGTTTTTGTCACCTATATAGGAACTGTGGCCAGATGCTATTGAATATACTGCTTTGCTTCCTCTAGAATGTAAGACCCATGAGACAAATATCTCCTCTGTACCTAGAATGGTTGCCACTTTTGAGGTGCTTAATAGCAAGATGGTGATAGATAGATAGATAGATAGATAGATAGATAGAAACAGTCCTTCATTCATAATTATCATGCAAAAAAAATTTTTTTTTTGGTACCAGGGATCGAACCCATGACCTCATGCTTGCCAGACAGACACTGTGCTACTGAGCTATACTTCCAAACCCTCAAAAAATTTAATTAAACATCTTTTTTTTTGCCAAATACTGTGTGAGAAAATATGCAAGACCTAAAATAATAGAACCTTTGAGGAACCAGGAGACAGCAACCCACTGTGCAGAGGCGAGAAGTACAATCCAAACAAAGTTTGCTTTCAGGGGGTGCCAGAGAACAGCTCTGGGAGGTAAGAGTGTTATCCAGAAATTCGCATGGCAGAGTCGCTGGGCTGAGTCTGTGCAGTGGGGCTTCACTCAGAAGCAGGGTGGCCGGGACACCACCAGGGCAAACTCCAGAAGAACCAGGTACACAGGTTTCTTTCTTCTGGGATCCTCGTAGTATTGTCACGGGTTTTGAGAAACTACAGGAATACCACTAAACATTCTATTTTTGCTACGAAAAAAAGCTCCACACCTTCATAGATATAAGTCAACAATCCTAGAAGAAAAATCTATTTCACACGGCAAATTTTCCGCCCCAAAGAGTATGCAGAGTTGCCAAAGGAGGTAGAAGCTTGATCATGGGCTTGTGGGCCAACAGCAAATTCATCAGTACTTTCACAGCCTCAATTGTCCCCTTAGCCCCTGTCCCTCAGCTTCTTAAAACTGACATCACATCTGGGATCCTGTGGGCCTTTCTTTAGTTTTCCTGAGTATACAACTCTTGACTTTTCCTTCTACTCTGATTTTCTTCCCTCTAACAAGAACATTGTGGGACCCCAAACTCATAGGTCAAGCCACAGGAATGGCTGTGATTAGTGAAATGAGGGTACCCTCCAGAGTTTACTATGTGTCCCGATGACCTGCTCCTCTGCAAGATGTCATTTCCCCAGGACCCTGTCTCACCCCACATTTACCTGAGAGAGTGCTAGTGCCAATCCCAGGATGCCATATGCTCACTCATTTCTGGGGATGTGTTTTTGATTACCACATGAAGCTCATGACTGCTGTCTTAGTTACTTTTTATTCATTGCTGAGACAAAATACCTGATGCCCAAAGTTGGGAAAGGAAAGGTTTATTTCTTACAGTTTTTGGAGGTTTCAGTCCATACTCAGTTGGCTCCAAGGCAGGGTGACATGGCGGGCCTGCAGTTCATGGCGGCTGCAAACAGCAAGGTGGAAACTGGCAAGAAAGAGACACACCTTCTTCCTGCCATTACATCACATCCTGGCTCCACCCCTAGGAGGGTGTAGCACTGACACCATCAATCCAAGCACTAGACAATGAACCAGTCACAAATGCACAATGCAAATACATGAGGCCTGGGGGCCACTGACATAAACCATGACAACAGCCTCTCCACTAGGACTCATCCATCCCCCAATCTGTACAGCTCACTGCCATCTTCAGCCCCCAGATCATTCCACTGGATGTCCTCTGGAGTGATCATCCAGTCATTAACATGATTCTCAGCGTCCTCTGCTGCTCTCTGAGAGTCCCTTTACCTTCTGGCTTGATTCCTTTCTCAGGGATGTTTTCCCCACAGCCCTTCCAAGTGGTCCTGAAGCTGGGATAGATGCCCTCCTTGCTCCTAACCTTACTTCCAAATGATTGTCTCTCTTTCCTCCTTAACATCAGATGATGGCCTGGTCACTGATGAGCCCTGAGATCATTTCTTGGAGTTTTTGCACCAGGTTCACAACTACTCTCTCTGATCTGTCTCCTGTTGTAATTCAATGCCCCTCACTACATTTCAGCTTTTCCAATGGCATTACCTTATTATTGTCCCCATTTCTAATTCTCTCACTTTCATATGCTCAAGTTCAACCTCTCATGTTTCAGTATCACCTCCTGGACTCTCTGGGATCTCCAGTCTATGCCCCTTACCACTGTCCCTCATCCATTAAGTAGCCTCACTTCTCTCTCACATGGATCCCTGCTAGCACAGATTCCATGCGCCATTGTTAGTGTAACTTTCCTACACACACTCCTGCCTGGCTTAGAATTCACCCAGCAAGCATCCAACTCTTTGTTGACTCCAACTCTTCACCTACTGGACATCTGCTTCTCTACTTCCTGACTGGTCTCAGTCTCAGATGGGTTTTATGTGCTGTATAGAAATTGTGTTTGCATTTCTTTAACCAACTCTGTCTCCTCCCCAGACCTGTTTCTCTCTCCTTTCACCTCCACAAGTGCCTTGCTTTCCCCTTTTAGACTTTGAGCTCACTTGCTCCTTACTAAAACAGTGGAAGCCACCGGAAGACAGCCTTAACCCTCCCATCCATACATCTGCCCCCACCTGCATCTGTGCTCATTCTGTGTGGCTTGGATTGACATGGAGCATGTCCATACCAAACCCTCCAATTGCATCCTTAGGTCTTGTCCCTTCTTTCTACTCAAGGAGAACGCACTGCATTTTGCCATCTGCCTGCCACACCTGTGTTCTTGTATCAGCACTCAAATGCATCATAAGGCCTTCCACTCTAAAAAAGTAAAGCAAACAAAACAAAACAGAAGCAAAACAGAAGCAAACAAGCAAATAAAAATGACCACCACCACCAACAAAATCCAGAGATCAATCCAGGTATTACTCTTGTCTTTGCTTTATAGTAAAACTCCTCAAAAGATTTCCACATTCCTGCTACCTTGAACTTCTTTCCTTGTTACTTAAAATTTTTTAACTTTTTAGTTTGAAAAATTTTAGCCATATGTAAAATAGAGAACATTGCAATAAACTTCATAATCTCACCACCCAGATATAGTCGTGAATATGACACATTATTTCACTTCTTTTCTTTTCACTGAAGTATTTTACAGGTTCCAGAAAACATGACATTTCACTCTTGAATATTCCAGGATGTATCTGTAAAAATTAAGGCATATTCTTAAATTACTACAATACTAGGTAAGAATAAAGACATAGCAATCCTATAATACATATTATACACCAATAATTCTTCTCTCTTGAAGCCAAATCGCTTTTGTTCAGGGTGTCCCTTTTATTCCTGTGAACTTCTCTTGCCCAAATCACTCATGACTAACATGTTGCTAAGCCAAAGGCCATGTCTCACCCATAGGGTGCCCAACTGGCTAGTGTGCTTGCTCTTGAAAGGCTTTCTTAGGACAGGTGTTTTCCCTGCTCTGTTCAGCCTACTAAGATAAAAATACCTTCCACTGGGTGTCTCATAAATAACCGAAGTGAACACTTACAGTTCTAGAGATTGAAAAGTCCCAGATCAAGGCACCAACAAGTCTGAAGAGGGCTCACTGTCTACATGACTGGATCTTTCATGACAGGAAGTGAGCTAGATTCCCAGGTCTCATTTGTAAGTGTACTAATTTCACTTGTGAGGGCCGGTCCCCTTTTCATCTTTCCTCGTCTCAAAATTCTTTAAATAGCTTTTGTTCACTGACAACTTACAGGTTTCTATCTTTAGTCCAGACCTTTCACCTGGATGCCAGACTCTTATTCCAGTGGCTTTTCTGGCATCTCCACTTGCAAGTCTTAATACCATCACAAACCTAGATGTCCAAAGTCAAACTCTTAATCCCTTCCTGAAACCCTACTCTTCTTAGAGCTGTCCCTATGGAGTAGTCAACTCCATTCTTCTATCTGCTCAGGTCAAAAATCTTGCAGTTATCTGAATCATTCCTTGTTCACTCTACATGTAATCTATCAGCAAATCCTGCTGAATCACCTTCCAAAACTTACATCCAACTACTTACTGTCTTCACTGGCACTATTTTTTGTTTGAGTTACTGCAATAGACTCCTAAACAATCTCCTTGGTTCAATCAATGATCCTCCCCACTGAGCTAAACTGCCGTAGATTTTATAACCTTAAAGTATGAGAAACAGTTAAGAATAATGCACTAGCAGACACATGAATATATTTTCTGTATGAATCTATCCTGGAGGAAATCTTAAGATTACAGATACATTGACTGTTTTTGAATGTTTGACTTTACAAATAATTCATTCTCAGTTGTGCCTGAAGATCTATAGTTTGTACAGTGAATTGTCTAGGATTGTGAATTTCTACATTTCTCTATTTTTTAAAAAACAGCTTCATTATAAAAAAAACAAATCATTTAATCACCACCACTTCAAACCTGTATATAATGATACAGACTAAGTATTTTAAGAGTATTTTATAAATTTTTATCAAAATACATGACTGTACATTTATGAATAAGCTCAACAATATTAATATGAAGGAAACATTGTTCTGTTGGATTTAATTCAATGTACCCATTCCTTGAAGCCAAATTTTCTAAGGAATGAGAAGGCATAAACATCAATACTAATTTTATATATTTTAGTTCTTCACTACTAATAATACTTCTCACAATTTGATTGCTAAATTTTCCAAGCAAATCAGTCATCAACAATTTAGATTATTATATACATTGTATTATAGTCTTTATTTTAGAAGCTTTTCTTTTGAAAAAAGGAATTTTAGTTCTTCTAGAATTATTCCTTAAAAACCAACACAACAAATATTTCATTGCCATGACAAAAATATGTTTCTACTTAGCTTTCCCTAGAAGCTTTCCAGCAAGCACAACCATTATTATTCATAATTCTCAATAATCAATAAAATCTTTCTCAAGCCTTTCATTGCTAAGATTACATGCAAAGAGGCATGGAGAATGTTATCTGTGGCTCATCCACCAAGAATCTTAATGGATACCTTTTGGAACCACAAAACCATACTGAATGCTATGGAGACACCCAGACTTCCCTCTCCCAAGGCCTTGCTGAATTGCTTTGCAAAATGAAGAATTGAAGTGAGTCTCTGAGAGAAAAAATTAAAACAGGGGGAAAAGAGCAGATCCTAGAGGCAGTCTGTGGCTTGTACACTGGCATCCTCTGCTGGGTGAGGAGGAGGTGATCCTGGGAGAACTACCTGGTCCCCCATCTGGAGATGCCAAGCAGACTATGCCTTGGCAATCACAGTTGGGTGCTTTTCAGTTCCCATGACAAGCCTCTGGGTGTTCCAGAGCTCCTCCAGCTCCTGTTCATAGAGTTGCTGGTAAATCTTCCGAGGCGGCTGTGGCATTTGTGAGCTCTTCTGCCATGTCAGAGGACTCCCTGCAGAACTAATTGCCTGCTGAACTCTACCCTGTATTTGCTTACTCACCTCCTAAAACTCACAGTGTGGCCCAGCATGATCCTCTGCCTTTGCTTCTTTGGAACAGGGCCCGCAGTGTTACAGTAAATCTTTTTCAGCCAATAGGGTTCAACACTGTTTGCCAGAATGAAACTTGAATGGAGGAAAAGTCACAGGAAGTAAGCAATCCACTTAAGGGCAATGTGTAACACCCTATACCAATAAAACTTGGCAGGACCCTCACCAGGGGAAAGCACCTCAAGGTGATGTGCTACTTACTGCTTATTACACTGTTATCATTAGCTAATAGCATGCACACATGGCACATATATATAATCACCATGAGTGCTCATGAATTACATATAGGGTCTTTCAGTGTTGTGATTCCCTCTGCCTATTCCTTCTAGTTCGTAAAATGCTAGTCACCTATTATATTTTTTACGTAGAAAAGTTGAAGACCCTCCCATAGAGTAGGTTTGACTTCACTTATTTAATCTGACTCAGATTTGCTGTATAAATGCCCCACATTCCAGCTCATTTTACCTCCACTGAAATAGGCAGTGCTGCCCAGCCAAGCTGGACAGGCAAGCTAATGAGTTTCAGCTCATACTCCGATATCATCTTTTTTCAGAATTTCCCAAAGTTAACACCCCATTGTAAACACATAATCATTTGACTACAGAGAGCTGGACATTGTCATTCAACTTAATTTGTTTCGAGTGACTTTCTAGATTTAAATAAACAATAACTAGTTTTGTCCACTGAGTAACTGTTTTGTCTTCCTAAGCAGCACCCTGATTCTTTCTGGGTGAATGAATTACCTCTACTCCTTGTGTGTAAATTTGGTGGAACTACAGCTCCTCCTGTCACAGCAATTGGCAGCTTAGCTCCTTTCCCCTCTCATCTCGTTAGTTAGTGCAGCCACTGTGCTAGATCTCATCCAAGCAATGCACTCCCAAGACTGAATCCTGAGTGGCCCAGAGATGGCAGCTTTGACCCAGCCATGGCCTCATTCTTATACTCCAGGCCTCCTCATTATGGAGCAGTGTTGGTTTCTCTCTGTCCCTGAGCCTGGCTCTCTGGGCTTTCTGTCCATCAGTGAGTACCGCATAGCGGCTAGCGAACTCTCCTTTACTTCTCCAGAATCTGTCTGTTGCTTGCACCATAGCACTCAGACTAAGCTACCCAGACAATGGAGGAAAATAGACTTCTAACTCATTGAACGTCTCTTCAGCCTGCAGGAGAGCTCAATAAGCTAATAATGATCCCAGCTATATGCAGATAAATGATAAGCATGCGTTTTGTTCTACTGGCATTCCCTGTGGACTAAGCAATGGCCAGTGTTGAGACAAGAATCATTTGAATAGTTTTCAACCTACTTGACTATTCTGGGTTTATTTGTCAGTATAAAAAATAAACCTAGAGGCTTTGTTTTTATTAGCTTAGATGGTTCTACTTTAGTCACACACCTTCTCAGTGTTCTTGCTAAAAGCCTTTGGTGGGTTGGTTCCCCTTTCCTTCCCAGAACTGGTATGATTAAAAAGCTTCCCCCTTTTACCCATCCTTCAGTGTCATCTACGGAAATAAATGCATTTCTGGCTGTGCTGATGGGAAGCGAGTAAGAGGTGAGGACCAGAAATGCTAGATTGACCACCCAGGAAAGGTAGGGAGGACCACCATCCACCTGGACAGCACAGTGAGACAAGTGGACATACAGAGGGTGAGGGGTATGTAGGGAGGGGACTTCCATGAGTGAATATAGCCAGTGCTTGGGATGCCACTTATAGGAGGTTTGATCCCTGAGTGACTCTCAAATTGTCAACTAAGTAGATGTGCAGATTCTGCAGGAGCCACCAGAGGAAGAGTTTGCCATGGCACCTCTGGGGAGGGAGACAGGCAGATGAAAGAGCAAACTGAGACCTCCTTAGGATCCCCACTGTACAGGCATTTCTTTACCCCAAGGCTGTATCTCGTGACAGAGGTAATGACACAAGCAAAAAGAGCAGACTGCCAGCGCTGGCGTCTCGCCAAGGCTTGTTTATCAGTTGGTCCCCCTGCTGCTTTCCAACATTTGGGGAATTCACTTCTATAGGGAACAGCTCACAGGGGCAGTGTGCCAGACAGAGGGGTGAGATCTCTGCCTAGACCAGTGATGGTGAACCTTTTAGAGACTGATGCCCAAACTGCAACCCACAACCCACTTATTTATCGCAAAGTGCCAACAGTGCAATTGAACCCGAATACTGAGGTTTTATTTTAGAAAAAACGATTTGCACATTAACATCTTTTGTCTTAAAAGAAAAACACGATGACAGAGCTGTCAGTGATACAAACAGCCTACTTGCAGCACACATATGCCGTAAGTTTTCCATCACTGGTCCAGATGGATCAAGCCCCAAAGACATACACACAGTGCAGATGCAAAAAGAACACGCAGAACTGAATACCATGGGAGGCTGGAAAGATGCCCACTGAAATGGAGAGATGTGGCTGACAGGTAGAAGAAAAGATGGGCTAGACAATCAGTCAGTCCTCAGTGCAGCTCTGTGGTGCACAAGGGTCTGGATAAGGTTCTGAGCTGGCTCAGGGAAAAACTTGATTTATTTACTTTTTAAGATCTTTTACTACTTTGCCCATATATTCTGGGCAAGAATCAGAGAACAACAAGGTTGGACTTTGGTTTAGAGGCTGCCCTGGCCCCACTCCCCGCCACCAGGTTTTCCTTCAAAGGGATCTGGTAACACACTTGCCACTTCCTGACATGTACATGGTGACATTTCTGGGCAGATGTGATGTTCCATTTCTTCCTCTTCAATCCCTCTGTATACTGCCACCCTAGCCAAACAGCCAAAAGAGAAAGCATACCTTCTCCTCGGTGAGTCTCCTGCGGGACTCTTGGCTACACTGTGTTCCGAGCCATTCACACAGGTGCTACTGCAGCGGTTCACCGGACTTGTCCTCAGAGAGGAGCTCGGGATGCCCCACAGGACAAGGAAACCTGTATTTTCTTTTTGTTGTGGGAGAAGTTAAAGTGCTGTCTTTAGAATTAATTTTTAAAAAATCCTTCAAGAAGAATTTTGCCAGTACTAGGTATTGTACTAAAGTAAATACTTAGGGAAATGTGTGTTATCCTGCACCCAAACCTCTGCTGACCTAATGCAGGTGACTCAGGCTGCTGGTGGGTTAGCAGCCCTGAGTCTGCTCACAGGAGGACACATTTAGTCACCCTCTTTGATGACTCAGGAAAAAGGAAACATAAATTAATGAATAAGACTTGGTTCTTACCCTTTAGAAATGTATGATATTGACAGAAATTTGTGAAGGAGACTAGAGCTTTGGGCAAAAGAGAAATTGGAAGGTTTATGAGAGAAAATAAAAGACAGAAGCCAACATGGGGTCTTACCATAGCAAGCTCCCAGAAGCTTGAAAACCAGCAAATCATAGCATGGATATTCCCTCTGCCTACACCAACAAAATAGGATGGAGGGGACGGCGCTCTCTGGCCCTAAAGAGTCCGTGAGGGGTTTTCCTTGTGGCCCTAAACCCAGCTGAGTGCTGTCTCTAGATACTACTGAGCCTGAGAACCTAGGTAATCCTCAGTGTGGAATCACTCAGTTAGAAAACAAAAAGATGATGGGGCTTCTGCTCTTAAAAAATTATTTTTGCACCACTCTGGTTGTAATCATTTAAATCAGGTTAATTCTTATAGTCTATGACTAAAGTACATTTCACTCTAACACTAAGGGCATTAACAACCCAAAATATTTATGCTAGCACATCCAATCCAAAGATACTGGGGTACAGCAGAAGTGGCTACAAAAGGCTGCTCCCTCCCTGGCCAAGGGCCATGCAGAGCACAACAGGACCCCACCCCAGAACATTGCCAAGATTTTTTCACTGGGTGCTGCAATTTCAGTGAAGTTTTTCAGATACTTGTCAAGGCGTTGAAGAATTTCAGTCTCATCTCATGATTGTGTCTAAGGTCAGCATTCCTCACATCAGCTAGTGATCTAGGACTGCCAATGGCAGTGGGGGACTGTTGGTGGAACAGCATTTCTAGAGGGACCATCTCGGAAGCATTGCTTGTGCCCTTGGAGGAAGTGTTTTGTGACCTTCTTTGGAAACCACCTTGTAAACATGAACTCTCTTCCCACTGCCCCAAGGTCCCAAGGTCCTTCTTTAAGGACACTGACCTCCTCTGGATGCTGAGGTGGACTTGGGAAGCAGGACAGGAAAGCCATCCCTGGCTCACACTGGCTTCCCCCTGCCTAGAGGCAGAGGAACTAGGAAACACCTGGAGCAGGCAACCAGTGCTTAAAGTGTTAACTCACGTTTTTTCCAAAATGTGTTTCTGGTTAGTTTAAAGAAGGATAAACAAGATTTAATAGCTGGCAATGAATCATATTTTTTTCTCCCTAAACGCTATTTGGATCCACTCAAACGCCTGTCATTCTACTTTTGTACAAATAAATAAATCTCCTTTTCTTTTGTGCATTTTTCTCTGTCTTCTATTTCCTAAAATACAATTTGTTTGACGGATGAGTTAAGCAGTTCTGAGGTTTGTTTTGGGCTATGTAGGCAACTGGGTTGTTTTTTCATCATAATTCAATGGGACAGGGTTATCACCCTCACAAACCCAACACCTCATTTAGAACCAGAAGCCCCAACCCCCCAAAGAAAGGAATCTCTAATTTCTCAGTGTGAGTCTTAGTAGTTACACTTGAAACTTCCTCTAATATGTGTATCTGCTCTGCCCTCAGGCTCTCATCATGTGTTAGTCAGACCCAGAAATTTTGGTGCACACAGACAATCTGAAGTGAAATTGTAGGCAAAATGGGATGTAAACTTAACAAGATACACATAGGTAGGTCTAACATCTATTCAGGCTTGGGCTCTACAACCAAGAATCTCACAAATACCCAGTAACCTCACCAGCATTTGAAAGCAAAATTAACCCACACGAACTACACAATCTAAGGTTTTTTTTTAAAAGAAAGGCAAAGACCTGTGAAATATTTGAACTAAAGTTAAACCTATGCACTTTCTAAAATAATTATTCTGGAATAAAACTGCACTATTCAAATGAACATGTTTGGCTCCAACTCCTTGGTCAAAAAGAGAAATATGTTTCAATAACCGGCTGGTAGCATCAAAGATGAAGTAGCTCTATAACAATGGAAGCTGAAGGACTTAAAGTTCTCCTCAAGAAGGCAGAGCCTTGAGGAGCCTTTTCCAAATGTTCTGTGGCGCTTCTTACTATCAGAATGCTGTTATTCGGGAGAAAAGCAGAAGACTCCAAAAGTGTGGGTAAACTGAGAACTCAGAAGTGGCTCCTGCTGCTGCTGGATGACAGGAAACAGGAGAGGGGGTCAGGTGTCCATCCATCAGCCTACTTCTCCCATCCCTCTTACCCAAGCTCCACAACCAAGCCTTTGACAACAGGCTACAGTCTGGAGATTCCCCCTTAGCTTTTTCAGAAGACTTTTTTCTTATCATAGTATTATTGAAATCTGTCTTTCAGTACTTATGTATGGCATTGATGGCACCATATGGTTTACAAACCTGTAATTGTTGAAATACATAGGGACAGTCCCATTTTTGGCTTTCACAGTGTCCACGGTATATTAGACAAGTAATAAATGACTCAATGAGTGATCACATGAACAAACGAATACCAAATAGCTTTGACTAGTCATTAATTAATTTCCTTTCCCAAGTTTCATATACCAGCCATATATAAAAAAATATTTTTTTGAAATAATGAAGTAATACGATTTCTACTAAATGTCATGAAATGTTGAAAACAGCTTATGGGGCACCATTAGTTATATTCACTCAGCTCTAGGGACCAGGAAACTCAAAGTGGGCAGAGTTGGCCCAGGCTAATGGTTGTCAGACTTAAGCACACACTAAAATTACCTGGAGGACTTTTTAAAACAGAGTAGAAGACTCCCAGCACTGGAGTTCTCATTCCACAGGAGCGGGTGGCAGCAGAACAAGTGCAATAAATGATTCTCTATGCCTCTATCTATAGCTATTGTGCCAGCTCAACCATTGATTATACTGTATGACTTTTGTAGATTTACCCATCTCATAAGGCCCCACAAGGATGAGGAATGACTTCTTATATCCATGCACTACTTGAAAATGCTCACCCCAGATCATTTCCACAATCACGTTTTTTTCAGCCTTCTTCATAGGGATAAAAAAAATAAATATAATGGAAAAGTACTGTAGAAATGCACAGATTCATCATCATACTCTTCTTAGTCTTCTCTTCTTTGCTCTTTCCAATCCCACCTAACAGATGATAACTTTAGATCAGGCATTGCCCACCGATGTCTTCTTTGGGAGACTTCTTTGGTTGGACTTCTTTGTTAGCAATTTTAAGTACTAACTTAAGGAAACAACCCCTTGAGTTAGATAACATGAAAACTAGCTGAACAGTGTGATACTGGGGGTTTATAACCTGGAAGGTTTTCTGGACATTCTACTAAGTTGATACCAAAGCACTGGCATCTGTTTAGTATCTGTGTGCCTGTTTCTACCCACTGATACCACAATCACCAGCGTTGCTTCCTGGGGAACTGCACACTCACATGGCCTGGCTGCTAGCAGTGCCGACTCCCACATTAATCAATCTGACGTCTGGAACTGACCTGAGGCACCCCCATTGCATTGCCTCAGATGCCTTTAGCTTCAGCTGTCAGCAAGAAGATGATTTGGTTTAGGGTGCCAGGTCTCACTGCTCAGTCTCACTGCTCACTGCTCAGTAGGAAGGCCTACTGCCATGTCAATAAAAAAGTTGAATAATCTGGGAGTGCGACTGAGACAAACATTTCCCTCTGTAACCTGTCAAGTCAGACCTACACCAGAAAGGTATTTAGCCCACGGCAGTGAAGTCACTGTGGTTGGGCAGATCTGGCTGAATTATCTTCTCCGTATCTTTGAGGTGCATATTTTGCCCATTTTTGCAAATCAGTATGCTCCTCAAGCTAACTATATGCAATAGCAGCAGCTGCTTTGAAATCCTTTAGCAGCCAGTGGTCTTCTGTAGCCATAGCTTGCCCCAGCTTTAGTGGTGCTAGGAAGGATGTCAAACCTCTGCTTGGCCACGTCCCACAGCTACTTAGAGTGATTGGCAATAGTCCTCTTGTCATTGTGGTGACAACACCGAGGGACTAGATGGTGGGTACAATATCAGTTGCATCCCTTTTTCTTTCAGCTTTTTATGCTCCTAGTATAGAAAATGAGAACCAGGACATTATGCAGAAGAATTGCTCATTAGAAACTGCTCTGCAATGGTAGAATGAAGCAAGCAATAAGGAATTAAAATTTACCTCATCAAGTAAAAAAAAAGCCTGTAGATAACATTGTAAATCATCCCGGAGACAAATGTCTGCCTGGCTTGTCACCCACCATTTCACGGTATTGATTTCTCAAACCCTAAAACCATAAGGAACCCAAGCCAGAGCGGAAGGGTGTCCTGACCTCCCATGTTCACTGATTTAATTTTCCTCTCTGAACACATGCAGCCCCATAATTAGAACATTTACCAACCATAAATATAATTTAAACTCTGTACATGTGTGTCCACATGTGTGGAAAAGCTTGAGCTAAGATACGGTTTCAATAAAAACAGTCCTTCTTCACTGATTAGAATGTGTAAAGAGGAAATCTGTTTATACCACAATCTACTCTAAACTGGTGTTGGCAGCAACACTCTTGGCTAATAAACGTCAGTAGGAAAGTTGCAGGGGAGTATAAAGTAAATGCCTCACAAGCCTCAGAGCCCAGGCTAATGCTCTCTGTCCAACCCCTGCTCTCTGTGTAGCTAAGGACTGTCCCAAGCCCTTGACTGAGTCTCACAGCAACGAAGGCAGCAAAATTATGGATGCCTCTCCTGCAGATTCAAGTGCATCCTCAGAAAGGAAAGAGTTTCTAAAGGAAACTGCAAGTGCTGCAGTGTTTGCAGAGTTTTTGTTCTTCATGCCTTAAAACAACAGTAGTCTCATTCTATATCTACGGAATCATTAAGAATGAGATTATTGAATCAACTAAAAAGTAACATGACATTTTATCTTTTTTGATGCTCCTTTAGGTCCTATTTTTCATCTTGTTGACATAAAAACCTGAAACCAACTGCTGTCCATGGGGCCCATCCTCCTCTCTGTCCATGCAGATCCAGAGAAGTCCAAGGCAAGACCTGCTGGGAGCAGCAGGACTCAGACCAGTGGCCACACTGGAGAATAAGAAGGAAGAAGAACACACACAGAAGAGCTGGGTGCTGTGAAAAGTCATGCATAGAAATGGACACTCCATCCAGAGACAGGGTATAGGTGTGGTATGGACCTGTCTGCTGGGAGGGACAGTGGTGTCACCCATGTCACACCACAGAGGGTCTTTAAAAAGAGAGCTTAAGGATGATGCAGGCATGACCAGCAGTCTGGAGAGTTACAGAAAGATCTCTGAAAGCTGTGTAGTTGTCCCCTTCAGGTTGGTCTTGGTGTGACCCGCACTAATTGAGCTGGTTGAGAATGGAAGGGGCAGCTGGCCTACAATAACAATATTAAAACACAACAACAACAACAATAATTATCAGTCCATGCTACATGCCAGACACTGTTCTAATCACTCCACATCTATTAGTTTATTTAATTGTAACCACTGCCCTGGGAAGTAGATATCATTTCCATTCCTATTTCACAGGTGAAGAAACTGAGGCACAGTGGTGTGGGAACTTCCCACTGTCATATAGTACTGAAGGCAGACTCAGACAGCTCACTGGGATTCAGGAGCCATGGCGTGATTTTTTCAGTGGCCTCTCCAAACCACCCAGCATAGCCAGCACGATTCAAGCCTTTGGCACACACTCACACATCCAACGCTCACAGCAGGACAGTGTGGCAGTGGTGTGACCACATCCTGCAGAGATGGGCCCTAAGCACTGAGGAGAAGGTAAGAGTCACAGCTAGTGAAGGCTGTGTGCATACAAGTGAAGACCAGGAGTGAGGCTGGGCAGCTCCTTCTGATGCTTTGAACTCCAGAAAAATTCCAGGTACTGTGGTTTGCTCCTAGTGCACTTTCAATGTGCAAAATCAGTATTTTCACACATTATGTTGTCTAATTCTTGTCGCAACCAGGTGCCTCTGATTCTTGCTGAAAATTTTTCTTAGTTTCAAGAAAAGTGGAGTGTTCCAAGGGTGTACATCTAGTAAAAAGAACAGCTGGGACTCAAAATTCCTATCTAGACGGTGATGCTGCCACACACAAACATCATCTCTCCTTCAGCCCTTTCCAAATAACAATAACTGCTTTTTAAAACCATCCCTCAGCTGGTGGAACAAGAAAGCTTATGAGCTCAAATACAGCACATGGTGTCAACTCACCCATGCAGAGCAAAGCTCCTGTGATGGGCAGGACAGGCACTATGCCACTTTATTTCCACCTTCCTTCTCAAGTGACACTGGTTTCAACACTCTTCCCTGATGAGTGTTTCTGGGGAGCTGAAAGCAGAGGATCCTCCATACAGTGCCTTCTCCAGAAAATATCATTCCTCTAGTTCTCCTGAGAGCCCTGGTTAACTGACCATCCAGGTGCCATGAAAGATAGCGCTTTTCAGTTTATTTTCCCCAGATAGTTGGGGGAAAGCCCCTGGTGTTCGGGGGCTTTATGTTTCTGTTGCTATAATGGTGTTTTGTTATAGTGGTATTACCATATTTTGGGAAGTTTTATAACCCATTAACCATGCACACAGAGGTGACCATTAAAATGATGGGAACATTTTTATAAATCCTCAAAGTAAATAAATGTTGAAAATACACAAATTGCAAGATAGGTAAAGCTAATATGGCTAAAGAGACAATTTGAAAGTGTCTTTCAGAATCTAAGCAGAATTTCATGCCTGCAAAGAAGCCTAAAGGAAATAGTTCTATATAAGACTATGACAAATGATACATGCTGAGTTTGATTTTATAGATTCTCTAGGTATCCAAGTGAAAGAAATACAGGCAGAAAAAATTAGGTGTGTATGTATTAATTATGTCATATCTGATTTATGTATAATCATTAATTTTTAGAATCAAAATATGCATGATAATTTTTTCTTTTTGAGGCTCATTCCTACATAAAAGAAACTTGCAAAGAGATGTCATAAGCCAGAACTTCTAGATCACTCACCAAAGCCTTCCTCCTTCTTCCCCCTTCCCTCACTCACTACTGACTGCACATAACCTCTACCCTAGGCTCCCAGTCATCCCTGAAAACTCACAAAGGGGCTTTTCCAAAAGAGAGAGTGACTGCCACATGTTCTGTGTGCTCATCAAAATTTCAATGAATAAATGAATACATATATGGGAGAAATATAAATTATGTGGTTAATTTCATCAATGCGTAAAAATTCAACTGCTTATTGTTGAAAGTTTTGATTAAAACATTTTATTTTAGATAAAGAGTAGGTAAGATATTGGGCGCCCAGACCAGGAAGAGACAGGGTGGTAAATGTGGAAGTGCCAAACCCTACCATCCGCTAGGCTCTCCTGGGCTCTTGCAAGGAACCAAGCAGTGGTGCTGACCTTGGCCTGGAGCCATACCTACGGCACCAGGGCCCTTATGGATGGTTATAGTTATGGACTGAGGTGGTTGGGGTGGGATCCTCCCAGAGGATCAGGGGAGCACACTCCTGGGTGTATTTGGGGAGTAAAGAAGGCATGACTTTGTATACTATACATGGTCTCTGGCCCATTTTCTTGCTGACACTGCTCCCCTATTCTGCTTCCCACCTACCATGAGCTAAGCAGTTTTCTTCCACCAGGCCTTTCCACTATGGCATTCCTGTTTTGGAGCCAGATAACCATGGACTGAATCCTCTTAAAACATGAGCCAAATTAAGCCTCTCCTCCTTTAAGTTGTAGGTGTTGGGTACAGAGCTTGCATAAGATATAAGGAAAGCAGCTTTTACATTACCTGGACTTAAACTACATTATAAATGACAAAGCAGAGGGCCCATGCGAACTGTCCTATCATTATCTTCCTGCAGCAAAACACTATGAAGTCTTCTGCCAACTACAAAATAGGTAAGACTATGACCACTTAGGAACACTCAGTCCGTACTCTGTGTGTGTGGTCTGAAAATAAGACCAAGCAGAAAGTACATGCTGGGGTGGGGAGGAGACGGTGGAAGGAGGTGCAATCAAAACAGGAAGTGTATCCCAATTTGGTTTTAACTCTGCCGAAATCCTTAGAGTAACAAAATCAAACACTCTGGAGCAGAAAGAACTATTTGCTTTTAAACACCAACCAGATAAAAAGGGTCTCAGATTTGACTAGAAACGCAGTGCGTGTTCTGCTGTGGTTGTTCCTTCATAATCGCACACAAAATTTCAAGCATTCTATAAATTACTCCCAGGCAATTACACCCTTCAGATTCATCCTGTGATGGATGCAATCTTATTGGGCAGTGTCTGTCCTAGGACAGCTGTTAAGATCCCAGCAGGGAAAAAAGCAAGTGACTCTTTAGCTCATAAACCAGTTAGTTTACATTTGAATATCATATTGATGCAATATCCACCGATTACATTTGAATATCATATTGATGCAAATAGCAAAGCCAGCAGCCCTGGATCGACAACCAAAAATGGGGTGCTCTGAGTCGCCCCCAGGTAGGTGATGATCACGCAGTGCATCTGGCACAGACCTGCACCTTGAGTTCTAGATTTGCCCCTCAGTTATTTCCTGGTACCCACAGCAGGGGAGGTGAGAAAGAAGCACAGAGCCCAGCCAGTCTCCTGCCCGCTGCTGGTTTCCCAGTCTCCTTGTTTGATTTTCTGTCCTGCATAGCCTGAAGACCACTTGGGTCACCAGAAAAGATCCCTGGGAGCTGTGTTTCCCCCCATTATCTGTCTGTACTGTACTGGCAAGACACCAGAGGCTTCCTGTGCTGCTCATCAGCAACAGTATGTACCCTCTTCCTACTCCTAAGCAAATATCCTAAGCCCCTTAAGTCTTTCCTGCCCCAGCAGAGGATCCTAAAGAACAGGAAACACATTTTTGTGTCCTTCGCCATTGCCACTACAGTGTTAAGCAAATAGCAGCCTCACAGTTAAACACAAACTGTGAGAGTCTCATTGAAGTAAAGTTTGACCAGTACTAGATGTGTACAGAGGAAAAAAAAAAAAAGCCAGGACCGACAATTAGCCAAGCCAAGTCAGCCTCTGCTAAGAAACCCTGCTGTACTATAACCCTGTTTTGATCACTGGCCCAGATATGTAAGCATCCTATCCAGAGATAAATCCTTAAGCTTTGTGGCTATGCCGACAATAAATACAAAGTCGAATCCTAAACTGAAAGCATTCAGATCTGCATGTAAATCTAAATTCCTATTCCATGGAGGCAGATCTTAGTTAATGCATTCTTCTGCTTCTTGAACTTTGAAGACTAACACTAAATTAGATTTCAAGGGAGTGGAGGGTGGTGATGTAAGAGCTGGTGGAGCTTATTTCCTCTTGCCTTTAGGAAAGATAGAGCTGAGCTGGTGGGCACACAGGTTCAAGTTCTGGTTAGGCCTTTGCCCCCCTGCACTCTCCAGGGGCAGACCTCTGCTCTGCTCGAATGGAGTTCACTTAGCTGCTCACCCAAAAAATGTGGCTCTTCCTTTGCAGAGGAGGACCTCTCTGATGTTATAGATTTTCACGGGACACCTGTACTATGTATTTTAGTCTAGATGTTAAGTGAACAAGGTAGGATTGCTACCTGCATCTTCACCAAGGTAGCCCTGGTCCCGTTTGTACTGTGTATAAATCATCTTGGTTTTCTCTTCCTCCTTACTGACTTTTCATGCTGTCACAGAGAGACTAAAGGATCAAACAGCATGGGAAGCAGAGAAAGTGGTTAATTTCCACCAGGATGCTGGGACAACTAGTGGCACTAAGATGAGAGGCACGACTTTTAGCAGCTTCATTTGCCATTTTTGTTTGTTCCTAATCCTTAGACCAAAAAAGCCCGGATGCCACACCACCCTTCACCCTACCCCACTCCCCACTCGGGTTTAGGGGCTGCTCCCTCAGGCTGGGAGAAGCTCAGCTTAATGGGGTTTAATGGGGGGAGAGCCTGCCACCGATCCCAGGCTCTTCACTGCTGGTGTGCATGAAGTAACACCCGCAAAATCAGCATTTGCACACATGCCAGGAGTTGATTACAGGCCTCACAGCCAGGGCAGCCGACAGGATTTCGGAGCAATTTCTCTGATTACACAGCCTGCCGACAGCCCAAGCACAAGCCGCAGCCTCAGAGTGCAGGGCTCCCCATCATCACTGCCTCACAACTCCCAGACCCGGCCACTTCGGCGACCTAGCCCCAGCCCTCCTCAAGAGGTCTGCCCCTGGGATGGGGGTGGGGAGTGCCGACCTTCCTGAGGCTCCCCAAGGCCTCTAGACTGTTCCTGGGCTGCGCATGCCTGATGTCCATGCTCAACTTGTCAGGTCAGAGATGCGCTTGAGAACTCCCGACACCTCCCGATCTGCCATGCGGAGCCGGGCGGGGGAGCTGTCAGCCACCGGCCTTGGGGGTGGCAGAACTAGCAGAGGCTGTGCTTCCGTGACCCCACTGCACCGCGCCTGTGTCCTTGGCCTTGGCCAGGGACCAATTAGTTTACAAATAGTTATGATAAACGTAAGATCTTAATTTCCGTTCCGGGACGACCACGAGGCCGCGTGGGTCTCCTGACAGATTTAATGGGGGGTTATTAGCAGTACAAAGCCTGCGGGACTCCTCGCGTTAGTTCAAGGGAACGAACACTTTGGTGTCGCACCGAAACTGCTGCGCATGTAAACGAATTTTCCAGACAGCAGGGTAAACACAGACTCGTTTGAACCGCGAGATGAAAACAGATGGGATCTCGCAGTTTCCCAAAATACAACAGACTTCGGGGGCAATTCCACGTGGTTAGCGCTGAATGGCAGGAGAAATAGTTTTCTTCGCTGCTAAATGTCACAAAGTCACCTAAAGGCACAGAAGGAGGCCGCTTTGTGTTTTAGGAAACTTGCTAAAATTAATCTGTGCTGGAACCCCTTGAACAAAGCGCAACAAGCCCCGGCCCCAGCTCGCCCCCGCCGCCAGGGGGGAAGAGGACGCACGGTGTGAGGCCGCGGGGCGCGGGGTCCGAGCCTCAACCCGCCCTCAAATAACCTGCGCGAGGAGGATTTCGCGTAGGCCCTCGCCAGCCCCAGGAGGGGCCCAGCCCCGAGCACCGCTGCGCGTCCCGCCACGAGCAGGCGACCGGGACCGGGGCGGGAGGCAGCGGCGAGGGCCGGGCCACGCGGCGAGCGGAGCGAGCGGGGGTGGGGGGTGGGGGCGGGGGCTCGCGCTGCGGGGCTGCGGGGCTGCTGCGGGGGCCGGGGCTGCTGCGGGGATGCGGGGCTGCTGCGGGAGCCGGGGCTGCGCGGAGGATGCGGGCAGGGCGCTGCCCACCTGAGGGCCCGGTGGCCAGAACCAGGGTGCGGGTGGAGGAGGAAGGGTCGGGCCGAGGACGCTGCGCTGGCGGGCCTGAGGCGGCCGGGGACCTGGGCCGAGAGAAGCCGGTCGCCCCGCGCCTGGGAGCCGCGCAGGTTCAGCCGTGTTTCGGTTGCCCTCTGACCTGACCCTGGGCCCACAAAGGCCCCCCGGGTGCGCCGCCGTGGCCCAGCCTTCCAGTCGCTGCCAAATTAATGAGCCCACGTCAGGTTGGGTTTGCAGCTCGGCCGTGAAGCAGCGGAGTGGAAAATGAGCCCGAGGCCACTTGGGAGGCTCCAGCACGAGGGCGGTGGGCGGTGGCGGCAGCCTGCGACCAGGCCGCCCAAGTAGGACGGGCAGCCCAGGAGCAAGGGGCGTCCGGCCTCCCTCGGTCCGCCCTCCACCGTCACTCACCGTTGTTACTTGTCTCCCAAGGGAACAGGCCTGGCATAGGGAAACCCACTGGTATGTGAGAAATGTATCTGCCCTACTTTATTAAAGCAACACAAACTCTACACTTAATATCCCAGCAGCGGCAGAAAGCCCCGTGCTTGACGGCTGTCCTCCTAGGCTTGGCGCCCCAAGCTTTGCCCTGGAATCTCCAGCTTTGGGGGCTCAGGTTTGTGCCCTTGGGAACTGGTTCCTTCTGGCAGCAGAAGACAGAGGGTATCCCCAGTGCGTGTGCACCCAAGGGTAGCAAAGAATGGGTCGTTCCTTCCATGGGCAAGGGTCTAGAAAGCAGACGCCAGGAAGAGATATTTTCATGCTGTTGCTTGACCCCAGGTTCTAAAGCCAAAGATAAGTCGAAATAGGATTTGGGGGGATGTGTTTTGAATAAAAGTCGACCTGCTGGCTTGAAGTCTAGAAAACTGGCTCCCTGGGCTAATATCTCTGCTTTCTTATTGTTCTTTAAATGTGGGGAATTCGGTTCGACAAAAATGACTAACCTTAACGCTGATAAAGATTAAGGTATTGAGTTTTATTATTCCTTCCAGATTTTTCAAATGTATTAAAAGAAAGCACTTTCATTTAAAAAAAAAAAAAAAAACACTCAAAGGTCAGAAAAGCAATGCTCTGAAGTAGCCCAGCAGCTGTTTGCTGTTGAGAACCCAGAAGCTAAGGAGGAAGAACTGGTGTGACCTTTCTCTGTGTCATGTGTCACTCTTGTGTCACCCTTACCTTTGCTCCTGAGACCTCTGCCTTTCAGAAATGGGGAGCTGGGCTGCTGACTGGTTTCTGGTGACACAAGCAAAGTCCAGCACTAGGTCACTTCTTGTAACCCCCACCTTTACTCATCAGTTTCCCATGCTAGATTCCACACATTCCAATCCTCCCAGCACTTGGAACCCTTGCAGACCTGGCTGCCCTCTCAGAAACCATACTTTCCTTTGAGAGCTTAGCGCACCTAAGAAGATCCAGCTGTCACTACCTTGAAAGTCTCTACAGGGTTCTCCATGGGAACAGAACCAATATATATAAGACCTTAAAGCCGAATATAACATATATGTCTCAGTAAGAGCTCAGTCCTTGAAGTTGGGAGACTCAGAATGAGAGAGACCAAGGATATAGCCCTCCTCATCTGAGGCTGAAGGTCTTGAAGCTCCCTGTAGAGCTGCTGTCACAAACCCATATTCAAAGGCCCTGGAATATGGAGTTGGAAGTACATGGGTAATGGCAGCAGCAAGGCGTGTACCAGCTCAAGAAGGGTCTAGTGTGTGTATTTGAACTTCCTGGTTCTGCCTTTTAGTGCTGTCCAGGCCCCCAAGCTGCTGGACAGTTCTATCCACATTTGGAGCTGGTCTCCCCGCTCACTGACTGCCCATACATCAGCTGTCTCTGGACACATCCTCATAGACACACCCAGAGTGTGCCGCCATCTTCAATCAGGCAGCTCAGTCAGTCTAGCTGGACTGAGATTAACTACCACAGAGCATGCACATTTAAACTGCGATGTATTATAATTACCTTTTAGATAAGCAATCTATCTTCTTCAAATTTAAACTCTTTGAGTACAATGATCAAATTATTTGTATTGTTTTATAGAACAGTACAGTACCGGAACAGGAAATATGATCTATGTTCATTGGACAGCTAATTTGAGTTCATAAGGCCCCCTCTAAAATGAAAATAAATCTAGTAGTGTTTTGGGAGGAGCTACTAATCCTTCCTTTGTTATTAATTCCTGCTTCATTCTGTATTACATCAGTAGATTTTTGAGATGGAGAGAGAACACAGATGAGAACCAATGCCAAAAACAAATTTTAGCTACTCAAAAGCAGTATGGTGCTTCATCTGTGTTGACACTGTCACTGTGAGACCTTTGGCATTCTGTAAAGAAAGAAAGAAAGAAAGGCAAGAGAGGCACAAGAAAGAAGAAAGGAAGGAAGGAAGGAAGGAAATGAGAACTGGGGAATGTAGCTCAGCATTCCCTGGTATCAATCCCCAGTACCAAAAACATAAATGAAAATGAAATAAGATAAAAATTCTAGAACTTATTGAGATGAATTCTCAGACTAGAAGGGCCAATTTGGTGTTTAACATGAAGAATGAGAAAAGATATACTAAATCATAAATCTTAAAATTTTAGAAACTCCATACCAAGGCCCCATACCAAAATTGGGAACCAGATGACACTAGACTTGCAAAAATAATCCTGGAAATGACAAGCAAGTAGAGCAAAGCCTTTTAATGCTAAGGAAAAATTATTTCTACTCTACTATCCATAAAGTAGACAGATAAAATGTAGGTATTTTCAGACATGCAAAATTCTCAGAATTTTATCTCCAAGGTACCCATAACAGACACTGAATGCTTATCCAGCAGACACCCCATCCTTCTTTCATATTTATTTTCTCAAGCATCAGATTGCCATGTGATTCTGGGAACCCAAGCCTCTACCCAGCCATAAGGAAGAACTTCAGTTAATCTAGACAAAAAGCTATTAGGGTCCGCAGCCAATGATTGACTTAAAATAGACATGTAACTCAGTTAAGATCAATTAAGTCTGAGGAAAAGTCTACTAGAAATATGCAAAGAAGCCCATCCTTTTACAGGGGGTACAATGAAGGGGCCTAACTCTTACAGACTTTGCTCGCAGTGATGTGAGAAGTGATCCTCTGAGTTGCTATAGTTACCCTAGGACTGCATTGGAAGAACACCAAGAATGGAAGAGAAAGAAGAAAAGAACCTGGGTACTTGGTGAGGTCCCTGAACTACTGCATTAATCTAACCTGAAATTGGCCTGCATTCAGACTTTTCGTTATGTGAATGCCAGGAGGCAAACCCTGCATTGGGGTTCATCTCTCTAGTTGAACTGAATAATGAAAGCAATAATGATTCATAAAAATACCACCACTGATTGAGTACTCAGGCACTATTTTATAATCTTTTGATGAATGGCTAAATATGCCTGAGAAGTCAGTGCATTGTTTCCAGTTTCCAAATGAATATATGTAGTCTCAAACCAGTAGGCAATGAACTGACTATGTACCTATCTCTCTCTGACTCTGAGGTTACATATTTAATGCCAGTTCTACACTCAGGGTTATTGGGTGATCTCAGGTAACAAATAGGCGCTGTGGGCACAAGGCACAGGAAAATGTTTATAAACAAAACATGCTGATTTCAAACATATGCTCAATAACCACTTTTAATTCACTTAGCTATTTGTCAATACTATTCAGTTCTATGGTAACTGACTCTCAAGATGGTCTCTCGATGATTCTTTCTTCCTGAGTATGCACACTTTTGTGTTGTCCACTCTCCTATAGGGCTGATCTGTGTAACCAATAAGACCTTACACAAATGACACTGTGTAACTTCCAAGCGTAGGTCACAAAAGGCATTATGGCTTCTATTTGGTGTCTTTAGATCACTCTTTGGGGGAAGCCAGTTGTTACATTGCATGTACTAAAGAAGACACCCATGTGTCAAGAAACTGAAACCGCTTGTCAACTTCCATGGTAGTGAGCCGTCTTAAAAGCATTCCTGCAGTCAAAACTTCGAAGGGCTTGGCGTGGTGGCACACGCCTCTAATTCCAGCACTGAGGAGGCTGAAGCATGAGGACTGTTGGTGAGTTAGAGGCCAGCCTGGGCTAAAAGTGAGTTCAAAGCCAGCCTGGACTGTATCATGAGCTGTCTCAAAAAGACAAACAAAACAAAACCAAAAACCTTCAGAGGACCATAACCCCTTAAAACACTTGGTCCTAGCCAGGTAGTGCAGTCACTTTGAATTCTCTATTCATAGAAACTGCAATAATAGATGTTTGTTGTGTTAAGCAGCTCAGTGGAGGGTGAGTTTTTACATAGCTCCCTATAACTTAGTAGACTGGTAATGAAATAAGCTTTCCTTTAAATTTGAAGGCAAAAAAGTCACCTTTAGCTTGTTGATCATTTTGTGAGCTTCAAAGGAGATATATAGGCCTCACTGTAGCCTCATAAAATAAGTAGGGAAAGTGCCATTTCAGAAAACTGATTGTTCAACAAATTTGCTCAAGGTCCTCCAGGGGCAAAAAGAGTAGAAAAACATTTAGAGTCTCTGCCACTAAGCCTTGCCGGTGTGCCTGTTTAGAAGTTGGTTTAGACGGAAAGATCTGGAGAACAATACAAAATAAAACAAATGAAAAAAAAAAACTCCCAATAAATCCCCTCTTAAAAATACCTTGCTGGCAGTAGTCAGCATCTGTAACACTCCTGCTGCTGCTCTTAGCGTTCCTGCTTCTCCTCGTCCTCCTAATGCACAAGAATTATGGCTTTGGATCTGGCCCAAAACTAGATAGCCATCAATTTTGAGAACATTCATATATTTTGAACAGCACCGCTGTTAATGGTTATGGTGTTTATAGCTTGGGTTTAAATAGGAAACTAATAAAGATAAAATCTCTGTTTGATAAGGTGCTGCAGCCTCGTCAATGGAGACTTTCCTGTTGCACGATGAGGCTCTGACCTCCTTATTGAGGCCTCCCCACCCCGTTCATTCCCTGAAAACACAATTAGGAGCCAGTTAAAACTAATGGAGCCAATGTGTTTCTCCGAGAACTGTTACCAAGGTGGCAAGTGCTACTTCAGACAATAACCAGTGAGTGAGCTGTGAGTAGCTGAGCCTGCTTTTTGTTAAGCTTGAGCCCTATAGAGCTTGTTTTGGTTTCCTGTTTACTTTGAAAGAGCAAGCAGAATCTCTGGGGCCAAAACTGCTCTGACAAAAACCTCAGTTGATGACCTTGGCTGGAGTTGGGGCGAGCCTTGCAAATGAAGCCTTGTTTTTGGTCCAGGGCAGTAAAGTTGTAATAATGCGCGGCCTCTCAGGAGCAGTCATCTGCAGCGGGGAGCTTGGCAGGAAGGCAGCCTGAGTGTGTTTCTTAGAAGTAATGTGCATTCATTCTAAAATTCTAAAATGGGCTCTGGAGCACATACCCATCTGCAGTCAATGTTGCTACAGGTGTAGGATGTTGTGGTTTCTAACATCTTACACATGTTCTCTGAACAATACCTCGAGTGTCTTTGTTTCTGACTTGTGTGGTTTCCTGCATTTCCGGTACTGGATCTTATGCAGAAAGGCAGCTGCCTGCAAAGTATTACTAAAAAGTACATATGAAGACACACCTGCAGAAAATGGGGTTGGCTCTGAAAGAAACAGCCTGAACTTGGAGCAGGATGGAGTCTGGGACACTTGTCCGAGAAACTGAAATAAGCACAGTGTTATTGATGTCCAGGCCTGAGCAGCCTCCAGGAACCCCCAGGAATCCCTGAAGTTCTCCAGTTGTTAGACTCTACAATTGACCAAGAAACAGAAATACAGATTAAGAACAAATAGTAAAAAAAAAAAAAAGAACAGATAGTAAGTCTGATGATTAAAAGAAAGCAAGTACCTATTAGGTGAGACATGCCATGGGACAGACAGGAATACTGACAGCTTTTTGCTGTAATTCAACCACATAAGGCATCAAGCAAGTTTTGGGTCTAAAGCCCTAAGATCCAGAGACAGTACTAGGACATAGCAAACTGGTAAATGCCCAGGGATGGAGTTTAGTACTAAGCATCCAGGTGATTTTTATTTTATTTTATTTTATTTTAGAAAGAAAAAAGAAAAAACAGAAAAATCAAGAAGCAAACAAACCTAAACAATAACACAACAAAAGCAAGATGACAACATCAACAACAAGCAATAGTTCTACAGGTTTTCAAAACAAGATGATACGAATTTAACAACTGCATATTTATACTGCATATTGTTATCTTCAAAATAGTTGCCCAGGTTACCAGATACAGGAATAAAACAAAACAGTAAAATGGAAAAAAAAAAAAAAAACATTGGATTTCAAAAACAAGACAGAGGGAAATCCCCCACAGGTGCCACAGTGCACACTGCCATCCTCTAAATAGATGCCCAGACCATCAGTCCCAGGCCTGCAAAGTCAATCAAACAATGCAAGCATCAAGCTATTCCTTTCATCTTGGTTGCTATCATCTCACCGTAAGTCCTCTGAATCAGCCAGTTTCTTATGGTGGGGCAGCGGGGAGGGTGTTCTTCTGGTTTCCAAGCTGGTTCATGGGAAGGCACGGTTCATCTTTTTGCTGAGTCTCTCCCTGATCCTCATGGTAGGCCTTGGCTCATGGGAAGCCAGGTGGTACTTGCATGAGCAAATATATAGACAATCCTGAGGCCCATCTACATGCAGTCAGTTCATTAAGACATTCATCCCATGCTTGCCAAGCTAAGGGTCTTCCTTTACCTCCTCCCACAAACACTCTCATGAGACTACAGAACTTCCATTTTAAGAATTTGTCCTCTTTTGAAGCTTGACAGACATTCATTTAGGTCTCATTTGTACCATGTAAAAACATTGAGGAATATATATGTGTGAGTGTGTGTGTGTGTGTGTGTGTATAGATATGTGTGTGTATAGATGTGTACACACATACACACACACAGCAGGAATTCCTTTTATTTAAACTCCTTTATGAAGAATTGAGCCTGTTGGGAGCTCTTAACTTTAAAAGTTGTAAAATCTAGAAATGAGAGGCAAATGAAACCACTTCCTTGTGGATATGTGCTCATGCTCTTCCTTGGGTTCCTAGAAAAGAAAACTGGCAGAATTTTAGTGTCTGACCCTGAAGGCTGGGCAATTTCCTGTGGACTAATGGGATGTGTGCTTCTCCACTGAACTGCAGTGTTTCAGGGGAGATCAGGGAAGGGAGGTCAAGCAGAGGGGCTGAAGAGGGTCTCTTGAAGCTATCCATGGGGCAGAGGTACGAGTGGGTGTCTCAGAATTTCAGGGCTTCTTTTTCTTCTTTCCCCAAAGTGAAAATTCAAGATAGCAATAAAAGCATGCTTTCTATTGCTGTAACAAAATACCTAGGGCTAGATACTTTATAAACAAAAGAGTTCATATAGCCCAGAGTTATGGAGGTTGAAAATCCAAACATGGTACCTGCTCCAGTGAGGTCCCTGGATTACATCGTATCAATGTAGATGGTGAACACATGAGATGAAGAGAACACAGTGAGACAGGAAGCCAGAGACTAATTCTGGGATCAAGCACCCTTTCTTATAACAACTCTCTCTCAAGAACTAACCAGGGTCCCACTGGATCTATGCTCCTTCTGAGGACGTTGACCTCATTGAGCTAACCACTTCCCACAAGGGTCTATCTCTTAAAAACTCTATACCACCTCCCCACTTTACGACACTGAGGACCCAGCTCTTCATATGAGAGGCACAGATGATCAATACCCAATTCAGAGAAGGATGTAAATCCTAGGAATCATCTGGAAAAGTCCAGTACTTTGCCATTTGGAAGAGGCAAGGGGTGGAGACTTTTGTCTTTCACATAAGGCTTTGTTTCCTGATAGTCATTCACAGAACCTTTTGATACGAGTAACAATTGCAGAAAACGACGTCACAGAGCCTCCACTTGGTACATTCTTGAATACTACCCGTTATTGTCTGCAGCTCAATGGGTGCTTCTTTCTAAAGGCTTGGTGGTCTCATACACCCATGTGTTTTAGTTCAAGTGTGAAACTTGTGATTTTCATGACTCTTTCATCCATCATGACACTCCTTAGAACTCTGCAAGGCAAGGCTAATTCATTAGCGGTATGGCCAGAAGTGATAACATTCAGTCTCTTTTCAGAGCAGTGAGGAGGTAGCCAAGACAAAAGCTTCATGGGTAGGAAAATGAGGCAGTGATGAGGCTGCTTGCTCACAGTTACACAATCGGAAACTCTTATATTCTCTATGCTAAGAAAATTCTCACACTTAGTAGTCTCACCCTCAAAACCATACTAAAATCTTGGGCCACTTAACAACTTTCTCAAGCATTTTCAACTATCTTGAGTGTTCCAAAATTGCTCATTCAAAAGCACAGTCTCTATGAAGTTTTTAGGTTTGAATTACACAGACTGTACACTTCAGACATTAAGCAGTCCTGAGGACTGTGTGGGGCAGGCTCCAAGAGCGGCCTTCCATGCTTCTGGTTCTCCTGGGAGAAGCAGCCCCTGGGAACCTCCAAGACCAGGCTGTCCAGTAGGTGACAGAAGCAGCATCACCCAATTAAGATCCGGACTCAGCAAGGTCATGGGGTAAGTTAAGGGGAATTTGTTTGTTTGTTTGTTTGTTTCTAAAGAGAACATTTATACAGAAGACAGACGAAAGCACAAAAAAGTTTCTATTTATTGAAGAGATTTTGAAAGTAAACCTCACAGATAAATGTTATACCCCTTTCCAAACAAATCTGAGAATGTTCCATTCTCCACATTATTGTTCTGATGACACTTTTGTGCAAGCTATTGTGCTGATTGCTGTAGTGGATATAAAAATGAATAAAAATGGGACTCACCTTAAGAATTTTACCAGCTCTGAATCTCCGAGTATTACTTGTCTCCAAAAGTGTATTGTTTTTCTCTCAGTGCATAGTTTTGGTAGTTACGCTCTAATTGTGTATACTTCCATATTAATTAGCTTTTGGTCACTGTGACAACACACTTGAGTAAACAGCTTACAAGGAGGAAAGATTTATTTTGGCTTATGGTGTGGAGATTTCAGTTCCTGGTCACTTAGCTCCACTGCTTTTGGACTTTGAGTGAGGCAGAACATCATGATGGGAGAATACGGTGGTGGGGAAGCAGGGGAAGGGAGCTGAATACCTCTTCAAGGGCACACCCTCAGTGACCTCACGTCTTTCCATTAGAACCTACCCCCTGTAGGTTGCACCACCTCCCAAAAACATCACAGTCTAGCATCCAAACCTTTATCACATGACCTTTGGAAGACATTTGAAAGCCAAGCCATAACAACTTTGCAGGGTCAGCTCCATCGCTACTATCTTTTTGGGCTCTAATTTCAGTCTGAGACTAATACTAGGTTTGATTGGCTATTGTTGATCAAATATCATTGGGTTTGAACAGGTTTGGTTGTTGTTAGGTATAATAAAATGATGCTATCAATAAAGAACAATATCTTCTACACGCACTGAATAAAAAGTAATCATGCATCAGAATGGCTCATGTCAGACCAAAAATATTCAAACTGATTTTATAGAATTTTATAGAATCATTTCTATCAGCCAGCCTCTATTCCTTCCTTCATCCTTCTCAAGGATACCATGTGACTTTATATATGTGGAATAACACGGGTGATTACCCTTATTTTAAATTAAACCATTCCCTTGCCCTGTAAAAATGGATTTTCACATATTTATTTTCAATCAAGTGGTAACCTAAAGAGAATCAGTATGAAATATAAACCAGAGATGCATAAATAAACCTCAACTGCTATTCTGCAGTTCAGAGTCCAAACTCGCCCTTGATGAGGACGTGACACTATCCTGTGCTATCTCAGTCTAATTTGCAAAGGCAGAACCTATGACCCCGTGGGCCCAGACTCTTTTGCATGTTTATCTTCCCTAGACTGCTTGAACTTTGTACCCTGATGGGCAGGCAGTGCAGAATGAAAGCACCTGGGCCCATTTGTCTACAGATGCCAAGTGAAATCAAAAGTGAAATCTCTGCCTCGTGCATTTCCAGCAAAACTGTATCAGTGCAGAGGAAACAAGGGTTTTCCCTGTGTCTGTGGGGAGGTGTAAGTCTCTTCATTCTCCACTCCATTCTCGCTGGCTCTAAGAGTGCAGACGACATCCACTCCTGTGTCCAGACCATAAATGAATGTGCCTTCACCAGCAGCCCAGACCCCAGACCTCAGCTTCCAGTCCAAAGTCAGCTTTACTAATTGAACTGTCAAGAGACCAAGACAGAATTTTGGTTTTTCCTATGCAAAATTCAAACAGGGTTTTTGTTTCCTTCAGATGAGTAATAGTCTGGACTGGTCAAGCAAAACTTGTCAATTTATTTACATTTTTAATTCACAAAATTAAGATTTGCACAACGAATTACTGGTGCCAGAAAAATCTCAAAACATAGCATTCATATTGATAAATTCAGTGTTAATTTCTGATTTAAAACTCTACAAATAGTTTCTCTAAGCTTCATCTTGTACATTTGTCTAAGAGATCTTCTGATGTTTCCAAATGCCAGGGCTATTTCTGAAGAACTAAAAGTGTGGTCGTAAGCAGTTTTTCCAAGGTGGCTATGAAAGTGAGCAAGTCTCAGGCTCCCCAAAGCTGATGCCTTGGTGACTTGCTTTGCTTAGCAAGGAAGGCCTGTGTCAATATTCTGCTGACATACAGTGTGACTGGATATTAAAGTTTAACGGCTACCAGAACAAAAAGACAAAATAAAACAAAACTTCGATTGCATGTTAACAGCAGTACTGCTGGGCTATACTCTCAGAAAAGAATTTTTAAAATCACACGGCAGGAAGCTCACATGAGATTCTTCAAACACTTAATTAAGAAACAGGTAGAGGCACCAAAATAGGGCAGCTAACAGTGCCCACGGCCTCACAGGCTACACACTGTGGCTACTTTTGCTTAGGAAAAGCTTCTGAATATCGGCAGTCAATATTACTAACCTGTATTGTTTAATGATGGGCATTTCTGAACAGGTGTTATTTCTCTTAGTGGTACGAATGACAAGCTGAAGGGTAGGAGAAGTCCAGAGAGCTACTTACTCCACTTCAGATGCAAACAAACTCATCAAAATTGGAGGGAGACATCTCCCCACATGGTCCTCAACCTGCCTTTCCGTTAGGATCTGCTTTGGTAGCACTACATCATTTCATTAACCATTCAACAGGTGTCTATTAAGTTCCAGGCACCATTCTAGAAGTCTGCCTATAGCAGGATAAAAATAGGCTCAAATGCCTGCCCCTAAAGCACTTGTACTCAGTGGCATGAGCACAGACTGTCACACGGGAGCCAATCACATGCAGAAGTTACAGACTCAAATGGCTATAGGAGCCAGATTGGAAGTGAAAATGCACAAAGGTGACAAAGCAGAGAGTGTGCATGCCAAAAGGTATCCAGATAGAATTTCTCAGAACACTGTATGGTTCAAACCAAACACCTTTGGGATCCAGAGGCCTCCTATGATTGTGGTTCAATCCTTCAGTGTCCTCAGACCAGAAATCCAGGCCCAGAAAGAGGCTCAAGATCATAAAAAAGCAATGACAAAGCTGAAGCTGGAACTCCGCTATCCTGGCTCTGGAGCTTTTTAAAGAACAATACTGGCTCCCTTGGGTCACTTCCTTGAGGCATCTCAGAAAGTTACTAGTGCTTGTCATGATCTTGTTGAACAACTCATATTCTCAACAATTATTTATAGAGCTCTATCGGGTACCAAACTCCAAGGAAAGCTTAAAATTGTTGAACAGATCCAAGGTCAGAAAAGTGCCTTAACCTCCCAAAACTTAAGAACAGATTACTTCAGCAATCTAGACAGAGACTTAGTAGGAAACAATAAATTGCTTTTTCTCCTCTGAGCACTTCTAGAGCAGTAGTTATGACTCTCCAGGCCCAGATGCATACATGTGCTCAACTCAGAAAAGAAATAAATACAATGTCACATTTTTTATGTCATGTGTCCTTTAAAATTAATTTAGCCCAACAATTAGTATAAAAAGATCACTGTGGAATAGTAAGTGGACACATAGAAGGTGCTCAGTATGTGCTTGGCAGAGTGACTATAAGTGCTCATGAATTATACAATCTCAGCTGCTAAGCAGATGCATTTGACTAATCTCACAAAGTCTCAGCAATGTCATGGTCAAGTGCCAACACTACTCATTCACTGCACAAATACTGATGAAGTGCTGCCTATCATGTAGAAGACTGCTATGTGTACACAGAAGTGCTACAGCATTCCAGGATCTGTGTTTATGAGCAATTTTTTTCTAAGTATTTCCCAGAAGTGTATTAGGATCCTTTGGGAAGTAGCCATACTTCCAAGATCAGAAATGGAATTTGTGCCACCCACCTCCGTTGAAGTACAAATGGGCAAAGGTATGATCTGCACTGACTTACACGTTGTGACTCATGATTTGGCAGGATGACAGGGACTCTGGGAGAAGCCTGGCTGCAAAGTTGGTGACTGGGAGGTCTGGGAAGAAGACTGTAGATACACATCTCTGAGTGGACAGAGAATGGGAACATATTTGTGGTCCAAATGAATTTTCATGGAAAGGTGTTCTCAGTGGATAGGATGACCTCTTCTGCAGACATCAGTCATCCTTCCATACCATCCTTATTACCCAATGAGCTCATGAACCAAGTAGCCATGGTGGCAGGGATGGAAGTTAGCATAGCTTCAGCATCATGGACTTCCATTCATCTAGGCTGATCAAGCTATAACCACAGCTGAGTGCCTAACCTGCCAATAGCCCTTGAACCCTTAATATGGCACAAATCCCAGAGAGATCAGCCAGCTACTTGTTAACAACTTGATTATGATGGACTGTTTCCATAATGGAAGGGGCAGCATTTTGTTCTTTTAGAATGAACACTTACTCTTTTTGCCTCCCTTGCTTGTGACATTTATACCTTAACTACTATCTGTGGATTTAGAGAATGCCTTATTCACTGTCACAGTACTCCACACAACATTGCTTCTGACCATCGAATTTTCATACCAAGTAAAGTTGTAAACAATGGGGTCCATACTGATGGCATTTACTGATCTTACTTACCATGTTCTCCCATCATTTTAAAGCACCTGACTCAATAGAATAGTGGAACAACTTTCTAAAATCTCAATTATGGTGCCATGTAGGTGACAATACTTTGTAAATCTGTGACAGTGTCTTACAGAATATAGTGTATGTTCTAGATCAGTGTCCAACATAGAATGACTTCTCTCTCATTGTCAAAACTCAGGGGCCAAGGAATCAAGGGGGTGGAAATGGCATTGGCTCTCTTACTATTACCCTTACTGATTCACAGTATCCTTTATTTTTTTTCCTACCTCTGTAACTTTGGGTTCTGTAGCTTTAGAAGTTCTAGTTTCAAAAACAACCAAAAGCGCAAAATACATCCACCTAGGGATACAATGATTCCATTGAACTAGAAGCTGAGATAGCCCTTGACATTCTCTAGAAGCAAGGAAGAGGTCCACTGTCCTGATTGGGGAGATTGATTTGGATAATCATGGGGAAATTGGAATTAAAACACAATGGACCTGAGCAACAATGCATTTGGGATGTGGCAGTTTCTCTGGGGAGCCTCTAACTTTTCCTATATCCTAGGATTGAAGCCAATGGAAAATTACAAGAATCCAATTCAAACAGAACTACAGGTTTGAGTCATCTCACCAGGTGAGGAACCATGGCCAGTGAAAGTGCTTAGGGCAAAAAGAATATAGAATGAGTAAGAAAGTAATCAGAAACACCAGCAATGCTCATGTAACCATTGCATAACTGAGGATTGTAATAGTATATGTTTTTTCCTTCTAAATATTTATATATTGGGTAGCACTCCTTACAGAACCAGAGAAAACAGTCTTAAAGTTCATTTGGATCCAGAAGAGACCCAGTAGAGCAAAAGAAATAAGAGCAAAGCAGGAAGCATAATAATCCCAGGCTTGAAGTTATACCCCAGAGCTACAGTGATACAAACAACATGGCACTGACACAAAAACAGATAAGTGCATCAGTAGGACAGAATAGAGGAGGCAGAAACAACCCCAGGCACATTCAGTTACCTGATCTTTTATGAGGAGACAAAATATATACACCAGAGGAAAGATAGCTGGTTCTGAGAAAACTGGCTATCCACACACCAAAGATGGAAACCATAGCCATGTATCTCACCATGCAGCAAAGTAACATCAAACTGGATCAAAGATCTCAATGTTGAAACAGAAACACAGTCTTCTGGAAGATAAAACAGTTAAAACTCTTGAAGACATAGGTGCAGAACCCCAGTTGCAGAAGAAATAACATAAAGAATCAATAAATGGGATCATATTAAATTTAAAAGCTTCTGTACAGTGAAGGAAAACCAAAGGAGAGACAACCTACAGAATGGGAAAATTTTTTATCACCTACTCCTCAGACAGAGGACTAATATCTAAAACCTAAAGAACTCAAAAATTAAACCTGCTAAAATAAAAGACTCAATCAAAAACCAGGCAAATAAAATGAATAGACACTTCTCAAGCAGTAGAAATGGCTGAAAAATACATGAAAAATGCCCAATATCTCTGGCTATGAAAGAAATGTAAATGAAAATAACACTGAGATTCATCTTACTCCAGAAAGTATGGCTATCACAAGAAATCAAATAATAACAAATGCTGTTGAGGCTGTGGGAAAAAGGAAGCCTTCCACATTGTTGGTGGGAGCGTAGACTTGTAGAGTACAACCATATGGTTTCTATCTTACTCATATGGAAATCAGTATGGAGGTTCTTCAAAAAAAGAAAGAAAGAAAGAAAGAAATTCTATTTCACTCAGCTATTCCTCTTCTAAGTGTCTCCATGAAAAGAGTTACAGACATCACATTGATGATACATGTATCTTCATGTTTCTAGTGGCACAATTCATAGTAGTTAAATCTTGGAAGAAGACTATATGTTCATCAACAAATTCATGGATAAATAAAATTGGTATTTATCTACAATGGAGTACTACTCAGTCATAAAGAAAGACAAAGTTGAACCATTTGTAGGAAAATTGTGCATTCTGAAACCATAATGTTAAGTAAAATAAGTCAGACACACAAGCATGAATATCACATGCTTTCTCTTATATGAGAAACCCAAAATACAAATAAAGAGCAAAATATAAATAGATAACAGGAAATAGGGAGATAGATCTTTTAGAAAATGGAAGGGGACCAGGAGATGAGGGTGGAGAGGAGAGAGTAAAAGGATCAAAAAGAATTAAGATTTTAAGGAATGTAATCATTTTGTACTGCAAACAGGCACTGATGAAAATTTAGAAAATGTTTTGCTGATTTATATACTAGCCAAATATTTTTCTTCCCCTCTTTTGCCTCTATTTCACCTACCCTAAAATTTATTAAAGAGTAATTAACTTTATATACCAATATTTAAGTTATGAGATTTAGAATAGGATGCTGAAGCAGCTAGAAAAAGAATTAATGTCACTTCAAACCAAAAAAGGGGCATGGTATCCTCTTCTGGGAGAGGGATTATTGTAGGTGTGACAGTCGTGTCATGTCAGTTGAAAGCATGCGTTTATTATGGTTTTCATTTGGAGATAAAATATAGGACTACATATAATGTGAGTTGACCAGGGACTATGACAGATTTATAATGTGTCAACTTAGCCAGAATGAGTTTCATTGCCCAGAATTTCATTCCCCATATGTGCCTTGTTCTGATGGGTCACAAGAGGAGAGTCCTGTGTGAGATCTGGCGGGGCAGAAGAGCAGCAGCAGACACTGACCCTCCTCTTCTGGTTCACCTCACTGTCCTAAGCAGCAGCCAGGCCTGGGTCCTCCTGCAGCTTCGTGCATGGACTCCCGGCTGGGTGGGTGGCCCAGATCAGTGACAAAGGACAATGACTTCTGCAGACACTCATACCAGCAGTCAGAAGCAGCTAAAATGACCAGCTGTTCTCTAGTTTCCACCTTACCCTGGCTCTATCCCACTTTGGACCTTTCTACCCTACAAACTTCAACTGCTACATCAGTTACACAGATCACAGTCCTGAAAGGATTCCTTAGCCAGCTACTGCAGCGGCTTAAGTCATGCATCTGTGACAAAATTCTCTCACACATACCCTTGTGTTTTTGTTTTTCTGATTGAATCATGATGGATATAGTGGCTTAAAAATGGGCATGTATTTTGTTGACAAGTATCAAGGTGAGCAGCTCAGATGGCAGAAGAGCTCTGTTCCACACAGACATTCAGGGACTTAAATTCCCTTCATTGTTCTGTGCCATTATCTCAGGACATTGTCACTATCCCCCTGGTCAAAGCTGAATCTCCACATCTAAATTTCAGCCAGCAGAGAGGGCCAAGAGGATTCAGAGGCGGCACAGCCAACATCGAAAGCCCGACCCTGGGAGTGATCTCATTTCTGCTCACATTCTGTCATGCCAGCTTGATCACAGGGCATTGCCTAAACCCAAGAGACACTGGGAAATTAACTCTGGGCCACTATGTGCCCAGGATTAAAGAGAAAAGGCAATTTGGTGACAACTATCTGGCTAAATACACACACACTTAGCTTGAGATGTGACTATTATGATATACAACAGGTAAAATTAATATAATTTAGTGATTAAAATTAAATATAAGTTATATAACCATAATTATATGTAATACAGTATCTTGATATCTCCAATATTAATTCTAGGCTACATATGTGTCATATACAATTCCATGTACATTATATATAAATACATATTATGTATACATAATTTTTATGCTATAACGGTGACACCAAGTCCTAAAAATAGTACAAAAGAACCACTATAATTGAGCTGAGCTACTCTACAAACCAAAGCCAGGAACAGTTCAGTGCTATGAGAAACTGAATTGAATGTTTCCAGATTTAAGATTCTTTGTGCCAATAAATAAATAAATAAATAAATACATAAATAAGCTACTACTGTAATAACAAACCCCAGGAACTTTCCCAAGTAAAAATCCTAATTGATTACAAGCTGTTGCCTCTGGGATTGAGTTACATGCTGCCTTACCAACTGAATGCCTCAGTAGTTCAAATGACTTTGTTTGAGATTTGCATATATTAAGTAACCTAGAACGTATCCACCCTCGACTGAACTGAAGAGAGATTTGGTTCAAATGTTCCTTCTCAGCATGTCAGGCAATGTGTGTTCCAATTAAGTAATCTCATTTTAGATTTAACTCTGTGCCAAGAAAATAAACAATATATCTTTCATGAACACATCCACTCTGTTGTATAAAAACTTTTATTTTCTGTGAGGTTGCTCTTGGAATCTGTACACATAATAAGATCAGAGCTGGAAAAATCCTGTTTTCTTTAGCACTTAATGGCTTTGGAAACTATAAGGAAGCCACGTGACATAGCATAACGACAGAGCTTTGTGAACAAGTGAGTATCAGAAATCTACAGATAATCCCCCCAAACACGCAGCCCTGCAGAAATACTGCACTGAGGACTGGAAGATGTTTCCACTCAGACTTGAGCTGTGTAAAACGAGTTACAAGAGGCTCTGTAGCAGATCACAGGCTAAATACCATTATGCTTTTGACACATGGGAAGGAGTCAGGCACTGATGGATAAGGACTTCCAAGATCAAGTTGCTATACTGGGAAGTGAGGGGACACATTGGCTGTGTAAAGAATGGAATGGATGAAGGTAGAAAGTGGAGGATTCCTCCTGGGAAGTCTCTGCCCCCCACCCCCAAAAGATGGCTCTGGACACGGCTCTGGAGCAGGAGCCATATTCTCACTGTCCCAGCATCCTGTCATGCTTCACAATGCCAGATCACAATGCTGCTTCTCTCCTCCATGCTGCTGCTTATGCTGTTCTAACCTCAAACTCATTGTGCTTACAAGTGGGCTTTTGGGAGTGACCGGATTGTGGCTCTGCGATACTGGATTAGTCTGTTGATTGATTTAGCATGGCTCTGCATGGGGATGATGGATTTACTGGAAAGGGAAGACCCATCCTGGGTGTGGGTGGTACCAACCAATAGGCTTGCAGCCTGGATGGAATAAAAAGGGAAAGAAGGAAATTGCATTGCTTCCTGTCTGCCATGCCATGCCTATTTCTCCTCTGTCGTGCCACCCTATTTGGAGCCAGCTGACTGTGGGCTCAAACCTCTATAAACTGTGAACCAAAATAAATCTTTCCTCCTTTAACATGTGGGGGTGGTGTATTTTGTTGCGGCAATGAGAAAATAACTGAGACACCCTACTACATCCACACTCATGGTAGGTACGTGACGTGTGTTAGTGAAGTAAATGAGTGTTAGCACCCTACCCCCTAAAAAAGGATGAGAGTTTGTTGACTAACCAACTCAAGACTCCTTTTCTGATGTGGTAACAAACTTGTCCATAATTTACTAGAGGAAGAGGGAATAGAAACTTCTCTTATCTCTTTTCATGCTTTCCTCTCAGTCTGAATCTGTGTCAACCAAGATTGAGTTTCCAGTTACCAAAAGAGTGTGTTCCAGCCAGGAGTGATATAATTCTACCATTATGGGAAGCTGAGGCAGGAAGACTTCAAGTTCAAGCCCAGCCTAAGCAATTTAGTAATATCTTATCTCAATAAAAAAACAAACGAATGAATGAATGAATGAATGGGGATGCAGCTAAATGTGAAGACGCTGGGTTCAATCCCTACTACAGAGGGCAAGAAAGAGTAGCCTTATTTTCCTTGATCATACATGAAATGCACTAGTGAACATCTGTGAGTAGGAATGACATGGAAGTCCCTGCACCCTTAGAACTGCAGTGGTACATTTCCTTTGGGGATGAGTACCAGGGAGCAAAGGCAAGCAGAAACAGTGAAATGACACCCAGGATTTGGAAACAGATTTATTTACATCAATGAGCATTGCTCAGAATCATTCCCAGAATATCAGGCCCTGTTCTCTGGTGGTGTAGGGCTTATATGAGATAAATGAACAGGAAGTACAGAGGCAGAATGACTTGCCAATGGTGATTGGTCTATGTACTGTGTATCACAGTGATTCATCACTGTGACCAGTCATTTCTAAGAGACAAGAGGTAACTGGAACTGGAACAGGAACTATTACCCGGGCAACTAACAAACTGAAGTATACTGGCTGGTGTGGAGGACACACTTTGTTTTTTACTATATTTGCCTCCTCTTTTAGTTTCCCCAGCAAATCTTGGGCATATCACTGGCTGGCGAGGAGAGCATAGTCTGTTACAAGGACAAGCACCAGGATAAATAGTACCAGAGAAGAAAATCTCACAGGCCTTCAAGGAAGACTTTTAATGACCTTAGTGGAAGACTTGTCTGCACTCTGCCTAGCTTTAGAGTTTAGTTGGAAAACTGGAACAGACAGAGCAGAGGATTCTAGCTGTGACAAATTCTCACATTCTGTGCCATCACTCCCAGCAGCTGCTCCACGGGGCTCTCAGATAGTGACACGGGGAGCACCAGGAGGACTGTATCTAAGTCCTGGTTCTGCTGCTGTTCGTGTGACTCTGCCATGCTCTTCATGTCCTTGGGCCTCAGCTTTCTCACCTTTATGGGACTATAATACCCACCCAATCACTTTATCACGAGGTGCTAAATTCTGAAACAGTGAATTTCCAGAAACTCTTTCATAGATTTAAAGGAAATGTACAGGCACCTCCCGCTACTCCCTTGCAAGCTTTCTACCTGTCAACCCATCTGGACTTTTCCTAGTCTACAACCACACTGTGGACATCTGCACCCTGCTCCCACAAGTCTTTCACCTGCAAGGCAACCTGTCTGTGAAAACTCTACTTCTTGCTTATCAGCATCAGTTACTTTCCCTGGGTATCAGGTATCTCCAATGTGGTGTGAAGAGAGAACTTCTCTGTGACTTCTTTCCCCAAGCCATAATGCCAACTTAACCACACGAAGACACAACACAAGCGGAGACTGGGGAACATTCTGTGATACTCCTGGTTGGCATTCCTCAAGGCTGTGAAACAAGGGAAGATGGAAACTGCCACAGATCCAAGAAGAATGAGGAGCCATGACAACTAAATACATTAAAGTCACCTGAATTGGGTCCTGGAACAGCAGGGGAACATTAAAGGAAAAACTGGTTACATCCAAAAAAAGTACTGAGTGCAGTTAACAGAAGTTGGCTTTTTAGTTTTGACAAATGTACTTTGGAAATGTAAGATGCTAAGAATCGAGCATGTTAAGTGAAGGGTATGTGGGACCCTCTGTACTACATTTTGTAACTTTTTGTGTATCTAAACTTATTCCAAAATGTAATCAACTATATTTTTAAAAGAAATCTTACTTCCTCTTCAAGCTTCACTCAACTATCACCTCCCTTTTGGTGTCTACTGCATCTTCCACTTTAGTTCTATCTTGCTTTCTTCTAGACTCTCCCACCTCTTTTGATTTCTTCTTAACTGACATCTGCAGGTTATATATACATATTCTAACTCTTCTAGCCATCCCCCACATGCTGATACATTATCAACTTGAAGGGGACATTTTAAAAAGTTCATTGGACTTAGCAGAGTTCCCAACTCATGATAAACATTTAATAAATGTGAAGGATGGATGGATGGATGGGTGGATAGATGGATGGATGGATGGATGGGTGGGTGGATGGATGGGTGGATGGATGGGTGGGTGGATGGATGGATGGGTGGATGGATGGATGGATTGTAGCAGCCTATCCTGTCAAATTGTGGAATGATTACAGCATGTTCATTTTTTCCAGGCTTAAATCAGACATTTCCCCCAAACAAAATTTATTCTGTGGGCCAAGGCAGTGTCTATTACCACAGGTATAGTCATATATTTTAAAAACACTTTCCATTCTAGACTTCTAAAGCTGTTTAGAACTTACATCTTATTAATTTTCACATTTCCATCACATGAAATGCTTTGGGCATAATTTGGTAATCCAAACTGTGCATACCATAGAGGATTTGATAAGTATCTAATTAAAGATACAATACTTTACTCACCTTATCTTGGGTTTAAGGTTGCTAAAGTTAGTGTTTAGACTCAAAGGGAAAAAATTGAAATATTTTTATAGTTGTAGATTCGAGGGGTTTGAGACATCAGTATAGTAGGTTTAAATGAGAAAAACAGGTTAAAAAATCAGGGATAAATAAGATAATTGGAAGCCAAACAAAATGCCAGAATTAAGAAATAAAATGGGGAAAGAATGAAAGTAATACACTGACCTGCTAAATCAAGGAGGCCAGCACAGATGTAAGAAATGTTACTGTCTTTGGTGCATAGTCTCCAAAAAACAGAGCTTGAGATATGAGTTTGCATGTAAAAGCAAATTAAAAAACAGGAGTGGAGAACAGAGAAGCATGCACCAGGATAATTGATATTCTCATTGTGGGCAAAATAACATGCTGTATGTAACCTGTAGTAATGGCAGATATGTGTGATTATAACTTGATATTATAGTAATATGAATGATAACTTTAATGGTGGTTTTGATAAAATTTTTGTTACTATATATTAAACATCTACATTAATTTTTTTGGTTTTAATGTTTTGAGACAAGGTCTCACTATGTTTCCCAGAGGAGCTTCCACAGTGTTGAAATGACAGGCAAATGCCATCATGGCAAGCTAGGATTTTTTCTTTGGTGGGAGGTCCTGCTGTATTGCCAAGGTTGGTCTTGAATTCTTGGGCTTAAGCGATCCTCCTGCTCAGCTCCTCCCCCCTGCCCCCCAGTAACTGGGACTACAGGCATACACCACCATGCTGAGTTAAATATATATTATTTTTAAAGCAATTTTTATAGGTTTGGAAATCCCGCAATGATGAATAGATGGCAAACCCCTGAACGTAATTAACTCCTCTAGCTTATTTAGATGCTGTTTCAAAAATTCAAATGTATCAATCCAGGCCCAGAGGCAGTCGTGCATTTGTAACTACTGCTATTATTTCCATTTCTGAATCCACTAAATGGAAGCATAGTCTTTGGGAAAACATCAGTTCCTACTAGTACTGTGTCAGTGGAAAGGGATTCCTTGTTCTCTTGGATTCTCATATTTCACAGTAAACTGTTACCTTACAGAAGCTGAGCCCAGGGACACACGACTGCAACCATGGCTGGATTATACATACTTTCGGTCTCTTGCTCTGAGTTGTTCTTCGAAATGCAGGCAGGTTAAGGAGCTCAAGGTTCCTGACGTCAGTATGAAGCCCAGCTGTCAGAAGCAGAACTCTGAAAAGAAAACCATTCTGTACTCTGCTGGGACCACCAAGGCTGCTGTGGTATCTATGCCTATGGAGACCCAGACTGTCCAAGTGGCTCACGGCTGTTGCCTTTCTATTTGCTTCCCTGTCCACTCTGCTCTTGGGAGGAATTCCCCATAGCTCCTGCAACAACCAAACCTAGGCCAGCTTGGAAAGCCAGTCCCATGATGTGTCCTGAGGCCACAGAGTTAATGTTGCTGTGTCTCAGTGTTTGACAGGGACCAAACTCTTCCTCCCAGTGCCCCTTTCCACTGGGAGCTTACCCACTCTCTATGCTTTGTGAGGTCCACTCTAACTGGCTAAGTAACCTCAGGTCTCTCACAATGTCCTTGGGCCTCAGTTTCCTCATCTATAAAATATAAGTGGAGGATTACAGCGCCTTTGAATTCCAAGATATTATGATATAAAATTCCTGCCAAGATAAATCTCTCCTGTGCATTTTCTTGTATTTCCCTGCAGCCTTTTTTCTACTCGTTCTGCACATGGAAAGTATCTGATGCCTCGCCCTTCCACGCCCTCCCCAGAATTTGAGAAAATCCTAAATGTTTTTTTTTTTTTTTCAGAAGAGCTTAAGCTATATTTTCCATGCACTTGGTTCCCCTTTTCCAGTAAAGCCCCTGCCTCCTCTTCCAATTGTAAGTAACCAGTGCATCAGACAGCTGGGTGCTCCTCATCAGACTCTCTGAGTCTGGTAATGAATTTGGTTGTTTCTGATATCTTTTTCACTGTGAATTGGCTACTACAAGCCTATCTATTCATCTCTGATTTACACTGTGGGAATTTTAAGTAAGATGTTTCTCATGGAGAAAAAATGTGTTTGGAGAATTCCTTTGCCTATTCTGGACCTACAGAATTTCAGTTGACAATCCTTAGGCAGAGCTGCAAACTTACTGTTATGGTCTGTGACTAGATGTCTCCCCCAAAGCCTCATGCAGTCATAGATGGGGCTTTTTTAGAAGTGGCTGGATCCAGAGTGTGTGATGCTGGGATTAAGGATGGGTGATTACTAAATCCATCCACTGATTGGTATGGTACCTCCCTAATCCTAGTAGCCTCTTAGAGTATAAAAGAAGCAGGAAAAGGCTGTTAGGATTTCTTGCTTGCTTTGCGACTTTCTGCCCACAAAGAACTGCTTCGCCTCTGGGATACCTCTCTGCCATGTGCCAGCCTACCTTGTATGCAGCCAACTATAGACTAAAACCTCTACGAACTGTGAAACAAATAAATCTTTCCTCCCTTAACTTAGGGTGTTGGGTGTTTTGTCTCAATGAGAAAAGTAACTAAGACACTTACCTTTGTTGTTTATCATCAGAAAGTTGTGGAGAGTTGGCTGGGGAGTGGTGGTTAAAAGCAGATCATTTGTTCCAATCTCAAACTGAAAATAAAAATCAGTGATTTAATACTGCTTGCATCATCTAGCATCTACCAAAAGTATTAATTTTGATAGCAATGTCAGCCTGGAGATACAGAACAGTGTGATTATGTATGACAGTTCCAACTTAAAGAGAACAGTCTTCAGGTTGATATGCTTGAGTCTGAGTGAGTCCCTCTTGGAGGATGTAGACAATGGTGGGTTACTGTATGATGTTGACGCTGGCATGCAGTGTTATTGTTGCACAACTGGTGCTAAACTGATCTTAGTTATCTTCCTGGGCCTGCAAGAAGAAAAGTGCACCATTACTAAAATTAACCTAGCCTCACAGGTAGAGCACCAGTGGCAAAGGTCTACAGAGCAAGGTAGTTCTCCGTGGCACCAGAACAGCAGTTTAGCTGCTCTTCTGCTTAGGCTGACTGACCACATGGCTCTGTAGTGAGGAGGCAGAGTATAAGGAAGGATCTCTGGACCTTCAAGGCTGATGTGAGGGCAGATTCTGAAGTGAGGAAGATTAACATGGCAGTTTGTTACGTGTTTTAGATGTGACTTGAAAGATCAATAGGAGTTCCTCCTCATACGCCATTCATATCCAGACCTTTCTTCCTTCTGGATTCTTTAAATTGGCCTATTTCTCATGCACTGAGAAGCTTCTGTTCAATATGTTTCTTTTTGTCTCAACACTGTGAATATAAATTGTGGTGCAGTTTTGACCCATAGGAACTGGTTCCTCCAAACAAGTCATTTATTCTCGTGGGACCTTTTTAATATATCTAAAGGCACAAGGAATTTAGAATAGAAAAAAATTTTATTGATATTTTCAAGATGACAACAATGCATTCCCGGAAACTTCAGACCTTTCTGAGCAGAAGGCCGTATCCGACCACGTATGTCGCACATAAGGGCTGCATGCTGAGACTGATGTCCTCCACGCCCTGTCCAGTACCAAACTTGTGTGATATTACAGCTTTTCCCTTCACCTCCACATGCACAACCATCATGCAAAAATCAAGTATCAGAAGAAAAACAAAGTAAAAGCTCAAAACCGAGTTGCATTTCTGGCCTGAAACCCATCTAGCTTTTATTTTTCATGTCCCTGTGACCATAAGTTGTATCTCAGCCCTTCCTGACTTCCTTTTATTCTCCAAGATGGATTTTCTTCTTTCCTGCCTAAAACATCCAAATAACCTTTGCTTTGAGCTTTTTCTAAACCACCATATGTTAGATAATTGTGCCCAAAGGAGTTACTTCCAGAGTGGCCTAAACACAAAAGAAAAACACACAGCCAATTTTTTTTCTAGAGCAGTGCAAACATTTCCTTAAACCTAAGTGTCTCAAGAGGAAAACTGACAGAATAAACCTTTCACCCAGCAAGTCTATTCCGTGTAGTGCTTGTACTGAATCCTGCTTGCATTTTTACATCCCTAATTTATCTACTGTTTTGCCAATAAAAGCAGTCATGTTCTTTGATTTAAGTTTTTTTTACAATGGAAAAGTGGCCAGAGAAAATGACTCAGTTGAGTGTTTTATTAATGGAAAGAACTGATACATCGGCAACAACCCAAGTGCTTTCTTTGTCCCTTCTCTATCATGTTACACCTAATACAGCACCATCTGAGAAGAAAGAGATTGCAGTTAAATGCCAGCAAATCAATGGCTTTTCAGATGTTATGTTTACTGAAATGTGGACAACCAAAAAAGAAATCCATTACTGTAATTTAACAATTGCAAAGCAACTACCAAAAAAGGGAGGATTCTCTTAACTTGTCTTAGAGGAGAGTAAATTTAATTTGTTGCATGAGTTTGTGTTTGAGGACCAAGCTACTGAAGTCTCATTGAAGAAGATAAACTTCCTGCAGAAAATGTCACCATAATCTCAAATTGATAAATAAATCATTTATTGTTGGAATTAAGTACTAGCTTTTAAGAGGAGAAAATTATTTCCAATCTAACCATGACTGACAACCCAAGTGCAAAATGAATTTATTTTCAGTTTTGGCACTGTGGAATGTTCTGTTTATTATCAAAAACAAATGCACGGAGTGGGGATGTAGCGTAGTGGTAGAGAACTTGTCTAGTATGTGTGAGGTCTTAGGTTCAATCCCCACCAACAGGAAAAAAGTGCATTTACTCCTGTAGTGCTATAAAAACAAAACCCTTCTGTCTCAGTATTCCAGATTATAAATGCGCAGAGTTTTGTTTTTGTGCTAGGACTAAACACAGGGCTTTACACATGCATAGCTGTACCACTGAGCTGCATCCCCAGTTCATATATGTTCTGTTTTAAGGGGCAGTTTAGGAAAAGAATGTTACACATGCTAATGAACCACTATCCTGCTCTGACTATTCCAAATATTCATTCTAAATACCTGCACTCTTTAAAATATGAGCAAACAACAAATGTCTACACTGAGAACTCATCCACTTCACTTCCTAGTGGGAGGGTTATATCAAAAGCTCCTGTGTTGGTTTCCTAGGGCTGCTATAACAGAGTACCACAAAATGAGTGATGTCAAGTGATGGAAATGAATCTTTGTAGAGTTCTAGGGGCTACAAGTCTGAAATCAAGTTGTCAGCAGGGCTATGCTCTTCCCCCACCTTAGATTTTCCTAGCTTTTGATGCTTGTTACCCATCCCCCATCTCTGCCTGCCTTGTGATGCAGTCTTCTCCCTGTCTTTTCTCTTCTTGTAAAGACACTAGTCATCCTAGATGAAGGGCGCATTCTATTCCAGTATGACTTCATTTTCATGAAGTACATCTCCCACAGACCTGTTTCTTAACAAGGTCACATGGTGAGGGTTTGAGAAGGACAGGATTTGGTGGGAGTACAATTCAACCTAAGACACTCCCCTAAACACGTGGTAAGCTACCCTATTATTGAAATTAAATAAAATAAAACAATCTTAGGAAGTATTCCAGAGGACTGCTCAGTGTATTTCCTATGAATGTGGTCTCTTCAGCAAGCCATCTCAGTGGTTCTCAAAATATAATCCAAGGACCACCCACATCAATTCCACTTGGAGCATATGGACTTTATTAAAAATGTAGATTCTTAGACTCTGCTCTGATTTGCCAAGTCAAAACAGCTAAGTGTTGAGCCAGGAACCTGCATTTTAAACAAGCTCCTGGTGGTTCTATGCACATTAAAATTTGAGAACTACTGATCTATAGTGTCTGAAAAATCTGCCTTACATTCCCCATGGTGTTTCTTAAATTCATTCCTTATTTCACCCTCCTTGCAGGTGAAATTGAGAACAGGTGGTCCACAAATTTTCTCATATTTGAACACCATTGTAAAGATAGTCCTCATTCCTTTTTTCCCGCTAGACAAAATCATATAAATTTAAGTAATACTAATTCCTTAGTTTTGATGGGATGCATTGCCTAGTCATTAAATCATATACAAACTCTGGTCAAATTCTTTTTGTCTTCAGAATCATAGACAATATCTTTGGGTCATGGAATGAAATACTATCATTTCATACTTCAGTTTAGAAAAACCTAAAGTGAAGAAAATTCACACTAAAGTCATCTGGATTAGTCAAGATATGTCAGAGAAACAAAATCAGCAAGATGGAGTCAGAAATCTCACCATCTGCAGCTGCAGCCCCAGGTAAGCTAGTGGTATAAATTTTGGTCTCGATCTAAGAGTCAGAGGTGCTGGTAGTATAAAGCCCAGGCCAAGGACAGGACAACACCCATGTCCCAGCTCAAATAGGCAGGAACCAAAAGGAGCAATTTCTTCCTTCTTCCATTTCTGTTCTAGGAGGACAACAGTGCACTAGAAGATGCCTGCCCACACTGCAGATGGGATCTACTTTACTGAATCCAATTCAAATACTAATTTTACCCGGAAACATTTTCACAGACACACTCATAAACAGTCTCTAATCTGGGACCTCTTGGCACAATCCAGTTGACACACAGAATAATCACAGCACTGTCATAATTAGGGTGATTTCCACCTGTGACAAATGCATTCATACTTAAGTATTGCGAACCTATTAGGAAGTGTTTGTCTCTATTTCCCCCTTCCTTCCTGTTGGCCCTGTGAGAAAAGTGTTATCAATGAAGAAACAAGCCTACCATACCTAGGCTGTGGATGACCCTGTAAGGCAAGCAGAGGTAACAAGACCAGGGTATGGAATGGCCATAAAGGAACTCTTAATCTGAACTAAGCTTTTGCAAGTCTTGAGAACTTATCATTTCCTTTTTAAGCAATGTAAAATGAAACTTGGTGAGATCCACACCCAGCACTCTGATACTGCCAGACCCTGTAAGTTTGGAAAATCTAGTGCTGATACCTGGTATTATGTCTTAGCCTTTAATTTAGCTCTCCCTTGAAACAGAACTCCACATTGATCATTCACACAGGCATTCATCACACATCAGCCAACATCCCCAGAGTACTTAGCAGCTAGCACTGGAAACAGTCACTACATGTACTGTGAATGACAGAATTTCTGAATGAGAGAGCAATGAAATGGGAGTGGAAGAAAGTGCAAAGTGCTACTCAATCTCAGAAACACACTGATCAAAGAGGAGACATGACTCAAGGAAGCCCCTTTGTGAGTGAAGAAAGCCAGAATGAGAACAAGAGTCAGCAGCCAGGTCATTCACACACTTCTCCAACAGTAGAAAAAGTACTGCTAATTAGCTAATAGCCATCCACGTCCAGTATTTTCCTTCTAGAGATCATTGGGAGACTTTACTGAGAGTCTTTAGTCACACTAAGAAAGTTAACAAGCTTTAGTGACCTAAGCATTTATTAAATACCCACTATAGGCAGAACTTTTTTGTGATTATCAAGAACTGGTTTAGAAGTTAGAGGGTACAGTCAGTCCTTGAAGGTTTTATAATTTATTTAGGAAAAAAGATGTTTGTATTGTTAACGCGTGCTACAGGAATTCAAGTTAAGGATTAGGTTTCCTATGAAGTGCAATTGATCAGGGCAACTAAAATGAAGACAAGAGTCTAGAACCAAGTTCTGAAAGAGAAGGCAGGTGATATTGACAGAAAGAAAGAGGAAAAACGTAATTGGGAGCAAGACCTATGACAAAAAAGGTACATCGAGAAGAAGCTTCAGGAATGTAAGAGGAAGATCAAATTAAAGGATCACTTGGTAAAACTGAAGTTTCAACTAAAGATGAGCTCATCTTTTTTTCTTTTACCTCCTCTTTAATTAATGCTGAATGCTTTTAGTTTAGCCTATGTATTAGGTTGACCATATAAACCTACCATTTTTATAAGTTCCTAAATCAATTGTTAGGAATTTTGTGTTGTTCAACTAGAAATTCAGAGTTCAAAATATGAGAAAGTGAAGAAACAGATGTCTTGGAAAGATTTAGCTGGTAGAGGGCAGGCTGGGTTTGGCTGTATTGGAGGTTTGGAGATGATTAGAAACTACTCCAGCAACCTGGGCACAGGATGCTCAGGACACAGAGAATAGCTGGCTGTAGATCTCTAGAGCACAAATCAAATCTGAGAATTGGGAGGGAAATTTTCAGTGAAATTTGATGATTAGTTGGACATGGGCAAACAAACAAAGTGAAAGTAAGAAAGAGATGAGTGCAAGATATTTATCCCAGGGGACTGGAAGAATAGCAGTACCACTGATATTTTAAATGCACCTTGATCTATGCAATAAATACTTCACTGAAAATGTGTGTAGCACAAAATTTCATAAATTAGGTCATGATTGAAGTACACTAAAAACAATTGCTGCATTTGTTGGGATATTATTTTGTTGCTTTAACAAATACCAAATGATAGTGACTTAAATAAAATAGATTTGTTTGCCTCTTATGAAAATATCTGAGTTGGTAAGAGTACGACCAAGCTGCTGGAGGGACCCAGGTTCCTTCTGTCCTGTTGCTCATCACTTCTAATGTTGCCTTATCATAAGGACAAAACTGACTCACCAACAATTATTCTGTACCAGCTGCAGGAAAAAAAAAGGATATTAAAGATGGCAACTTCTGTGTAAGGTTATGACCTAGAGTTTTATTTATTAGTTCTCATTTCATCCAGTTGGCCAGATCTTGGTCACATGGTCATATCTCCTACAATGAAGCCTGGGAAATGTAGTTTCTATGAGTGGCCATGTGTCCAGCTAAAACTTTAGAGGCTCCTATTAAAATAAACAGTAGATGTGGGACAACCAGTAGTCTTTGTAACTTAGTGAAAAAGTCTTTTGTGAAACAGTTTTGAAAAGCAATAAAAGAAAATCCTTTTCAAATATCAGGTTTTCCAGCAGTGCCATACATTTGTGAAGGGAAAAGAAGGAATAAAATGTCATTTTCCTTTCCACAATCTATGTATCTAGGATTCTGACCTAATCAACATGTCAAGAAAACATTGAAGAATTGTGTGAGCAGACTACCTAATCTCAGAACTGGAATATTTTTTGTAAGAGTATCATTTATCTTATTAAACATAATATGAACCAAGAGGTTTTCTGGAAAGATGTATCTCCAGAGGAAAGACATGATCATCTAAGTGGATCTTTAGTTCTATCTCTATTATCAAGCCTGGGGCATTTCTGGAGTTTGCATCTTCCCCTAGAGGTACCACACTTTGATTCCAACTGCATCTGCTATGCCTATTTCCCTGGAATACCCAGTTCCTCCTTAAAATTCAGCTTAGATACAAGTAGTAAACACTGTTTGTTTAGCTTCTCTTCATTGCAGCTAAGATAGGCTTGTATTCTAAAATGACTTAACTGAACATGATGGGAGAACCAAGAGAAAACAGACAGCATAACTGTGGAAAGGTTTTAGGCGTACTCTACAGTGAGCATTCTGAGCCACAGAGACAATGGTGGGAGCATTAGCACAGTACAAGACTCCCTTCTCTAGCTCCCTAACATTGTCTCCAGTGGGGCTCTGGCTGCAGCTTATTTTCTAATCTCTAGGAACCTGGCTCAGGTAGTTTTGACCCCGAATGAAATTCTTCACCTGCCAAGGTAGAGATTCTAAAGACTAACTGAAACACACTAGGTTCCTAAGTCAGTTGCTGAGGTACTCACCACAAGCAGTGGGTAGTGTCTCATCTTTCTTTCTGCACCCATGAGCAGCATAGTAACCAAGATATGGCTGGGACTGAATATAATGTGTCTTGGGTGAAAATCCAAAGCTTTTTCTCATACAAATGGTCAGAGCAGAAGTCAGTGTTTTCCTGTATTTAATTCCAGTTTGGGAGCTGAAGACCATACTGTCCAGAAATGGATGGGACTGAGACAATGGACACCCTGAATAGCCAACGCTTCATGATTTAGGTTACCTGCTCTACTTAGCTTCACACACTCCAAAACAGGCAATGACCTGTAGACCTGACAAGATCAACACACCAACTACTTCATTTTTAAATGAGGAAGCTGGGCCCAGAGAACCAGGCTGTTGATCAGGTTGTGATCTGGTGGCTGAGCTGCACCTGGAACCCCAATCATTTAACGCCCCTCCTTGTGGCTTTGTACCTCTTCTCATCCTTATTAGAACCTTGTCCTCAAGGAGGCTTCAGAAGCTGGCTGTCACTTGGGACAGGTGCTCACTGCCTTCAAGGTCCAGTGGGACTTTTGTTAGTTCCCAGGAGGTGCACTATGGTCACTGAATAACTCTCAAAATTTAGTACATCTGAAAACAGACACTGCCTGCTCTGTTGTGGATGAGTGTCTCCCAGAAGCTCATATTTAAAGGTTAGAGTTGAGGGGTGCTGTGGACTTGAAAGAGGTGAAGCCTAGTAGGAGTTCTAGGTTACTGGGGACGTGCCCTCAAAGGGGACTGTGGGATAAGTCACTGAGCCTCTCTGGATCAAGATATAACCCCCCCATTCTGACACATTATCGAACCACAGTGGGCTACCATCACTAGAGACCCATGGACTGGGGCCTCCAGACCCATGTCCACATATACACTTATTTCATAAGACTGTGTTGGGTGATTGTAGTGGCAGAAAACTAACTAATACATTGGCTGCTCCTGGTCTTAATTGTGGAGGTTCTGGGGATATGACGAAGGTAGAATTGTTTCTTGTGGGATCCCAAAGTAGATGGCAGATACCAAAAAGAATCTGCTGAAAGTAATGTTCTCTCTCTCTCTCTCTCTCTCTCTCTCTCTCTCTCTCTCTCTGTATGATTCCCTAGTTTTTACCACATAAATCAAAAAGTAATTCCGTGTAACTCCAGTAACTCCGTGGCCCATACTTTGGGGTTTTCTTTACTGAATATAACCACACTAAACAAACAGTGTATAGTTCACTACAAGAGTACAAATTTACTTTAAAATAAATACTTTTCCTGTCTGTAGTGCCGCAAACCTGTAATCCCACCACTCAGGAGCCTAAGGCAGGAAGATAACTGTCAGTCCAAGGTCAACCTGAACTACACAGTGAGACCCTGTCTCAAAAAAACAAAAACAAATAAATAATAAAACTTTCATTTGACTATAAAAATAACATTTACTCTTGCATTAAATTTCTGGGAAAAGCAGAGAACTGCAAAGAAGTTTTAAAAAATATAATCCCACCATCATTGACAGCGTTTGGGTTATTTCTTTTCAGCCTTTTTTTCCCAACACATACACACAGAGAACTTCCATATGACTGGAAGCAAAGCAATGATTAAAAATGAATCAAAGTTTTAGTTCACAAGAACAGGAAAAACATGAGACCCATGTAGTCCAGGAACTGTTGACACATGTGTAGAGACAGACACAAGAAAACTTCATTTTCAAACCTGAAAAACAAAAACTGAGCATGGTGTTCTTGTTATTCTTGTGACTGGCTCCTCTCAATGAAAACATCAATTATCAAAATTTTTAATTTTTAATGTATTTTGGCAACGAGCAATTGTGTATCTACATACATGCCGTGTCTGGTATTTTGATACATGGACACGGTGGAAAAAATTACATCAGTTCATTTGTTGGTCAGAATTAGAGTGAGTGTTTGCTGTGGCTCTGACTACAGTCGGTTTCTGTTCTCTCGCTGAAGTGGAATGAATCAGGGTGCTGTGGAACAAGGCTGTGGCAAAGCTAATGGCAGCAATGGCTGCAGTAGTGACAGCCTGAACGCAGGAAATCGCGTTGGAAGGGGAAGCCCGTGGCTGGCAGAAGTGTGTTAACCTTTCATCCATGTCACTGGGTTTAATATGTTAACTTTGTAGTAAAAGCTGCTTCTTTGAGCTTGGGGTTCATAAAAAGTGTTACTGGTCCTTGATGTTCCCAGTCGAGGATAGTAAGGAAAACAGGACCCTGAAAGCTCACATTGATGGCAGCAAAGATGGAGCTGGGGGTCAGCCCAGCGCTTGGACTCCTCCCCGGCCTGACAGAACTGAGCAGCTATTCATAGCTGCTGGAGTGCTTCCAAACTGTGAGTGTAAATTTACTTGTATCATCTTTGCAGAGAGGAACTGTGTAGTCCCCAGCGCCTCCTGGTTGATTTAGATCGACTGTTTATTTGTTTAGTCCTATAATGATATTATCCACAGGGCTAGAGCCACACTGGGAGGATGAGGAATTCCTGGAGGAGGGAGACTGCATGTGTTTATTGCCTTGTCAGCCCTTCTCGACAAAAGACAAAACTTGCTGTAATTTGTGTGTTCCCACACACACAATCCATATGGACAATATCGAGGCTAGGTGCTAAGGGAGGAAAAAAAAAAAAGGATTACCAGAAATAGGATGCCAGCTGCCTTGTGAGAAGTGTGGAGAAATGCTCTCCCAAGGAGCCTCTGATTAAGCACCACAATTCCAGAGCTGGAAGGAATTCTGAGATGTTATCCATACCAGACCCCCCCCCCAAAGCCACCAGTTCTGGACTGACTTAGCCCTTGCGCTGTCTTGGACCTCATTTTTTTTCTTTTCTCTGAAAGCTCAATGGTTGCTACTGCTGTCACAGAAGAATCTAAGTTTCTTATGGCAAGGCATATTTTGGGGGACCAATTTTCCTCTCCCTCAGCACATTTATTTATAGCTCAGTTTTGGTGCAGTTCTTAGCTGTGGGTGTATTATCAGTGCCAGTTCAAGTCCAGCTCCTCAGTGTCAGGCTGAAACCACCTCAAATGTGCTGCCAAATGGTTCTTGATTGGTTTTCTGGAAGTGCACACTCTGAAAGCTTTTTTTTCCCTCAGGAACGTGCCATCCATCCAAGAAATACAGGACTGGACAGAAAGGGCAGAATGAATCAACAGAGTCGGCATGTCACTCAACAGGATGGAGAACAGTGATCTTACTTGTGGCCCTGTCACACTGACCCCACTGCCATTTGATCACACGGGGCCACCGGTGAGGCTAATGGTCCATGTGCCAAGTATGCCGCATCAGGAAAGTAATGTGCATGGGACCGTTGGATTGCTGCCATGGGCGCTGAGAAACAACTCCGAGAGCATGCCCAGACCACCCCCGCCAAGGGTCCAGCCCATGCCAGCAGCCAGGGAGGAAGGGGGAGGAGCTGGCAACCTCAAACGGCCTGGGCTCATTTTGAGCAGTGAGACAAGACAACCATGGTTGGATCATGAACAGCAGTCATCCTGGAAAACAGCCAGTTGTGGGTCCTGCACAATAGAGACATTTTCATGATCAAGGCCATAGAAAGGAAAGGAAGAGCCACATCCGTATTCCTGGCTACGGCAGCTCCATCCAACTGTGGTAGACCACTCCAATCGGAATCTAGTGAAAAGCTGAACTGCCTAGATAGAACTATAATCGAGTAATAGGACACAGGAGGAGAATGCTTAACAAGGGAACTAGAAGTTCATCAGTCTTCCTCACTGGCCTGGAATTGCTGGGAGAGGCAGATGCTGCTGCTATTAGGCTTTGGCCTCAGACTGGTACCGTTTCAGTTCTTCTGGGTGGAAAGAAAATCTACAAGCATCCCCTTACTTTGCTTACTGGGTGTGAATGGGGCAGGGCTGGGAGGAATAAAGATGAGAAAAACTTGCCCATGAACAAAGCAAAGAATCCTATTAAACAGAGGGGCTGTCACAAAAGCAAAATACAGGCAACTCAAGTCTTTTTAATGACCAGAACCAGGGTGCCCTGTGCAAACACCAACAGTGCTCTGCCTGCCTGTTCAGGGCTAGAAAACTATCTCCTTGTGGACTTTGCGTTCCCTGCCACCTCCTCCTAAGAGGGCCAGGCCTTGCCAGAAATCATTTGCAAATAAAGAGCCCTCAGAAATGTGCCCTGCCTTCAGCCAAAGACGAGAACCTCTTTTCCAATAAATATTTGGCCGGGAAAGGGGGAGAGGGGCCAAGAGTCACCAAGGGAGCCAGCGACCTGGGTTTGTTTGGATTGCCCGGCCGGTGGCGCGGGAGCGGCCGCGCGCAGCTGACCACGGGTACAGATAGGTTAATTTCCACATGGAGCTGCAGAAACCCTATCCGCGGGTTGCGAAGCGCGGGTCAGCCCAGGCATGTTAATCTGTTTAGCATGTGCGCCGCGCGGAGAAGCCAGACCACCGGGGCGCAGGAGGCGCGGCCGCAGCCGCAGCCACAGCGCGCTCCTCCGGGGGAGTTAATAAAGAGCTTACGGCGAGTCAGAGCCGCGAGGCTGCGGGCGGCTCCGAGCCGGGGTCCAGGCCGGGGCCGGGGCCGGGGCCGAGGAGGACGAGACGAGGCGGGGCGGGGCGGGGCGAGGCGGGGCGGGGCGGGGCGAGGCGGAGCGCGGCGGCCCCGGAGAGGCTGTGGAGCGGCCCGGGCGCCCGCGGGTTGGGCGCACAGCGAGCGGGCCGGGCCCGAGTTCAGCACCGCGCCGCCGCCAGGAGGAGGAGAGCCGGGCCTCGGTGTTTCGAACATTTTTAACTAATCAAAATATTTGCTGATGAGTATTTATTTTCACAAGAACTCGGTTTGGCTGGAGACTTCCCGAACAACAATAAGTGCTGCCGTACTAGGTTTGCGAGGAGGCCAAGCGCGGTTGGGCTTGTTGAGTGTGCGCGCCCGGAGCGTGCGCGCCCCGAGCGCTGCTCTGCTGGAGCTGTGGGGTTCTGCGTTGCGGGAAGCAGCTTTCCGAGACCATCTTTCTGCAGATGGTGCTGAGAACACAACCACATGTCTCCCCAAGGACGAGCGGCCTCGTGTATTATGTTTGGGCTCAATCAAAAGAGGAACGCACGCCCCTTCCTGTGCAAGCCAACAAAAGAGAAAATAGCGGGAAACGTTTCTGTCTTGAAAAGGGAGAGCCAACGCTCAGGGGTTCCAATCCAAGCACAGACAAAAGACAGAATAAATGCAGTGTGCCCTCAACACATCACTCCACTGCACTAGGCTTCCCCTTCCTCTTGTCTTTCTCTTCCCCATTACTTGTCCTCAAAACACTCACTTTTAACTTTACCCAGGCAAAGTTTTTGAGTCTGGTCCAAAAGTGAGTAAATAACTCCTTCACTGAAGTCATTGCAGAGCCACTAGTCACTATTGCGGAAAAGCCACTGAAGTTTAAGTTGTATCAAGTTTGACAACGGACAAATGAATGGGTCATGGTAAACAACCTTGAACTGTAGGAGCCTGGCAAATGCTAGACTGTATTTTTAAAATGCTAATGACTGCGAACTGGATGGAAATATCCTAACTGGTGGCAGCACCAGTCATTTAGAAAGTGACCTGCTGTAGGATAATTCTTGTTTGTCTCTAGCAATTCAAAAGTGCCTGCCAAAGAGGGCAGACTTCTTAGTGGCTTTGTCTCAGGAGGAAAGGGAGGTTGGGCAGGGTTGTCCTGGAAGACTCCTGCCAACAAGTGCCTCCTGGAAGTGTAAATGAACTGGTATTGAAGATAACAAGTTGGATCAGAGCAAGAAGAAAGCAAATTCACGCATCATGAAAAGACTAGAAGAGTGCAAGATGAGACAACTGATTGTGTGTATATATATATATATATATATATATATATATATATATATATCACAGAGCTTCTAAGCTAAGCATCACTGAGAATGTGCTTGGTTAGGCAACATATATACTAAATATCACTGAGAAATGCAATTTGCACCTTTGAAAAGCAGGCGTACTCCTGGGAAGTAGAAGGTAAATGAACCATTAGAAACCATGAATCTACATTTTCGTTTATTCTATACCAGAGGCTTTTATTCCACTTGGGGAGCCAGCTGAATAGTAAATTTGGAGAACTAAAGCAGTTCCTTTTCTCTCCTTCATTTGCTTGGTTTGTAAGTGTCTTGATCTGAATGACACAGTAACAGTTGGCACCTGTTTGATGTTGGTCCATACACTCCCCCGCTGAAAACCAACTTATCTGTTACTTTGAAGAATGAAAGGAGTTTGTGGCTTCCCCCCCAAAAATATCCATGGACCTTAATTTAAAGCAGAAATGGAAAGATAGCACTAGTAAAAACTGTCTGCACTTTATATTATTTTGAAATTGTTTGGCAGGGATGAGAGGACTAAGGAAAATAAAAATTTCACCTCTAAAAGAAATCAGAGCTGAGGAACTCAAATTCTTTGGAATTAAAGATAATGGGTTCAATATTTCAAAGTCAAACTTCCTTTACTCAGTGACCCCAGCCAAAAGAGGGTTTGTACCTGCCAGTCAAGAGAAAGATATTAATAAAGTGCCTGGCATCCAGTAAACCAATGATACTGCCCACCTGGGAGCTAGCATATTCTCACATTGAGCCTGAGGTTTTTGAGGATCTTTCTCACCTCCACCTGAGAGGGTTTCAATTGCCTCAGGCTGCCTTAACAAAATACTATAGACTTGTGGCTTTAATGACAAGTATTTCCTCCTCACATTTGTGCAGTCTAGAAGTCCAAATTCAGGGTATGGACAGATGTGGTTCCTGATGAAGACTCTTCCTGCCTTGCTGTGTGTACTCCTGTGGCAGACAGATCCCAGCTCTAATCTCTGTTTCTTTTAAAGACCCTAATCCCTTCTCAGGCCCCACCCTCATGACCTCATCTAAACCTAATTACCTCGCAAAGTCTAACTCAAGGTCCAGATTAAGGCCCTATAAAAGGTCCATGTCTCCTTTGAAGCTTTCTCTTTCTCCTTTTGTATGACCACTTGTTCCTCTCTAAATATCTTTAAAGCATGTACTTCACCATCCTTGTTTAATGGCTTACATAGCTTAAACTACTTTGGATTAGAATATATCTCATGGTACCCCCTATGTAGAACACTGCACCCGTATTGGCAAGTCTTAGTCTGTTTTGATGTTGTAATGGAATATCTGAGACTGAGTATAAAGAACACAAATGTATTTCCTCTCCATTCTGGAGGCCAGGCAGTTCAAGATCAAGGGACTGGCATCTGGTGAGAGCCTTCTTGCTGCATTGTCTCATGACAGAAGGCATCATATGGATGAATAAGTGGGAAACAGAGCCAAACATGGCCCTCTATAATGAAACACTGTCTTGATCATGAACCCAATCCTGATAGCCATAGGTCCACAGGTGAGGGAAGAAGGTCCCACAATAATACCTCCCAATACTGTTGCAATAGGGATTTGTTTTCCAACACTTGCTTTGGAGGGGCACATTCCAACCACAACACAGGGACAATGACAGAGGATGGTAAAGATGGCAGCTAACACTGAGTTAGCCTCTATCAGGTGCCACGGCTTTGCATCCATTCTGCTATTACATAGTGACATTACTCCCCATTTCACACATGAATACACTAAGGATCTGGTGGTGAAATAGCCCAGTAGTTAGATTAATTAGTTGCAGGGCTGGATTCCAACTATTGGTTGTTCCCTATCAAGCCTGTGATCTTAACCAGGTCACCACCATAGCTAGGTCATCTTTGCAAAAGAAAAAGTTTAATGCAATGGCCCTGGGATCAAAGTTCTCTTAGTAGAAACCCTGACATTTTGTGTCAACACCTTTATTACTAAGCAGAATTGTACTTTCTCATCTCTTTAATATATACATTTTTGCCTCTTCCTTTCCTTTAAACCCAGCTTTCTTACCATACCTTCTGACTAGGTTCCATTTGTATCTCCCTTGAACCTATGTCACTCCAGTTGCTGCAATGATAGTGGCTGATGGCATTAACTTTTTTGTGTCTAACTTTTGAATATATTAGAGACAAGACTGGGAAAATCCACTTGTCTCATTTGATGCTTTAAAAAGCCTAAGATGGAGGAGATACAGGGAAAAAAATCAGACTTATAGAGAACTGAGTTTCCCAGCGTTCATTCCCCTGTAGGTAAGTGAAATCAGGGAAGGAAGGGAAGGCGGGCCATACTGAAGAGGTCTGGAGGGAGAGGGAAGAAATTTCATGAGAACGCCAAGGGAGCCAGGACCTTACTCCCACCACGGCAAGCACGAGAGAAGGAAGGAGTCATAAGCAAGGAGAATGGTGGGGATCCTGACTAACCCATGAATCTCAAGCCTATACAATGGAACCATACTTCCGGTGCTTTTCTTCTAAGTTAATATGCTGGTGAGCTGAGGGACAAATTTAGTCAAGTACCTTCAGCAGAGCACATGAAAAGCACTTCTTTTTCTTTCTTTTTAATTGACATATGGGGTAGAGAGTACAATGTTTGATGGTCAGATCTGGTACTCAGCATTTCCATCTCTTTAGGTGTTTATCATTTCTCTGTTAGGAACCTACGGATTCCACTCTACTTGTTCTTTATAAAATACAGAATAAATCTTTGTGAGCACAAGATTGTAAGTTTGATCCCCAGTACAAAAAAAAAAAAAAAAAACTTGGTGAACTATAGACATACTATTTTACTGTAGAGCATCAGAAAAGCTCTTTTCTGACTAACACTGCCTCACTCTGTGGCCAGAAAGTATTTCTTCTCAAATAAAGTAACTGATGAATTCTCAAAGCCTGATGGACCCATGTGGTTTAGATAAGCCATTTGTCTGGGGTTCCAGATGAAAAAGCGAATTGAGCCTCCACCATTCCTCAAACACCAGGTGCCTGAAAAGAAGAGGTGGACCTTGCCCAGTGAATTCCCCAGGCTTTACATTCCAGAAGTGTCCAATTAAATGAGCAGTTGCTTCTGAAATCATAAATTCCAAAAGACAATGAAAGTTGCAATCACAAGGGGTAACAGAAGCCAAACACATTAGGAACATGTTTCTTGAGCAAATAGCGTAATCCCGGACACGCGGGAACACATGGTTTGCCTCAAACATGTTTCATTTTGTCATCACACTGAGTGCGCAGTATTTCTCTTTGGGTGCAAGAGTGATTGATTTCCTTAGGAGAATTGTTTGTAAGAACATGAAAGTTGCCAAAGCAAACACGTTGGAGGGAAGTGTGGAGAAGGGGAGTCAGAATATTTGGAGTAGATCTGGGCTTGGGAAGTTCACACAGAGGTGAGACAGTGAGATGTAGAACAAATAAAAACATTCTGCACACTTCATCTACATAAATTATGTTCAGAAATTCACTCTGTGTAGACATTAGCTGTGCACTACAAGTCTCTCGAGTGTGCAGCTAGAATGTGGGCACAGAGCCAGTTTTTAAGTGATTGATTTGTAACTTTTCCTCCACATAAATTAATCTAATACTATTTAGATCATCATGATTTTAATCCATAAAAGTCATATAGTCATAAAAAACCAATAATCTTATTTGTCTTTTATGATAGAATTCTATTACTAACTTGTATTAATAGATTTCTGTCAAGATCTGTTGACTAAGTGGAAAACACTAAGCATATTTCCTTTGGTTTTCTCAATTATTAAAAACCCTATCTAAATATTTCTTATTGCATAATCTGCAATTCTCTTAGTCACTCACTTTATGCAATGTTATGTTAAAAATGAGCATTTTTGCTGGGTGTGGTGGTGCATGGCTGTAATCTTACCACTTATGAGGCTGAGGCAGAAGGACCGCCATAAGTTTGAGATTAGCCTAGGCTTCATAGTCAGTTCAAAGCCAGCGGGAGCTATACAGTGAGATTGTGTCTCAAAAAACAAACAAACTAGGGGCTGGGATTTAGCTCAGGGGCATATGTGCATGCCTGGCAAGCCCAAGGTCATGAGCTCGATCCCTGGTACCCAACAAACACAAAAACCCCAGCATTTTTAAGCTCTTATCTGCCTAGGAAACTTGTTATACTTGTGATACTTAGGTACTTAAGTATGTAGTTACAGACTAACAAATGGAATTTTTTTTATTACATTAGGATTTTTCATATAGCCATTTCAGGGTGCAAAATGATAACATTAAAGAATTTGTTACAGGATCTGTGAATAAACCCATTTAAAGATAATATTCCAAGTATAAAATAAACCATTTAGAACAAAGACAGGAATTAACTTTCTAGTAGCCAGCACAGCTCCTTTACAAGAAAGTTCACATCATTCACACTAAATTCCAGTCTCTGCTAGTCTCCCCACTGTCCTATTGCCCACTAGTACCTAATGGAAGTAGAGATCCCTATTAGCTATCTACTGATACATAACAAATTACCCCCATGCTCAGCTATTTTTTAAAAAAATTTATCATGCATTCCCTAGCTCTGGGTTCCTCATGTGGCTCTCTTGAAGTTTGCCTAGGAAGAATAAACTTCCCAGCTCATTCACGTGCTCATTGGCAGAATTCTTTTCCTCTTTAATCGATGGACTCAAGCCTCAGGTCTTCCAGGACTATTGGCTGGAGGCCTCCATCCAGAGCACCTCATGGCAAGTCAGCTGTTTGCATCAGTGCTACAAAGCAAGCAGAAAGAGTGCTAACAAGAGAGAAGACACAGTCTCACACCCTGGTTATGTGCTGACATCCCATCACTCTTGCATTCTCTGATGGGAGCGATTCACTAGTCCAGCTCACACTCAAGGGGAACAGATTACACACAGATACGAATACCAGGAAGTGTGCATCACTGGGAAGTCTGCCCGAGGCTGCCTACCATATCACTAATGACTATTAGGGGTTGTTATAGTCAGGGTTCACAAGGGAATAGATTCAATACAGGACACATAATTTATAGGATTATTTTATAATATTCACCCAAAAAATCAAATGCAGAAGAATGCAAGGGATCTGTCTGTCTGCTGGAGATCTGAAGAATCCAGCTGAGGGCCTGGATCCCATGGCAACATCCCACATGAATCCAGCCAAAGGCCTGGGGTGCACAGAATTACCCTCTGTGAATTTGCATCAGAAGGCCAAGGAGTCTGCAATGAAAGACTGCAGGTCTGCGCCCCAAAGCCCGGGCCAACACTGCAGGCCGGAAGCTCTGTGCTCAGAGCCAGGTCAGGATACGTAGGTGACGGAGAAGAGAACAGCAGCCAAAGCTCAGCAGCCTCTGCTCTTCTCCCTAGCAGGGGGTGAGACGTTGTTTGGAGTCTCTGGCAGGCCCCATAAATGAACTGCAGCAGAGGCCTCCAGGATTCTGGAGTAAAATCCCTTCAAGGAAAGTCAGCAGCATGCAATCTTCTCTTCCTATTCTCTCTTTTTTTTTTCAGGGTACTGGGAATTGAACTCACAACCTTGTGCTCGCCAGGCAGGCACTTATACCACTGAGCTAAATTCCTGGCCCTCCTGTTCTCTTTTTATGCCATTCCAACAAAATCTTCAAGCGGGTCTTTCAACCAGAACCACGCTGACTCAGTGCAGCTGGGGGCTTCCTCTCATACTGACCATCAATTTGTCCACCACAGGGGAATAGTTTCCTTACATCTGCGACTCCAGGTTCTACCCTTGGGCAGTGTTCTCACAGTGATTCCTCACAGTGACACCAACAGCATCAACTCAGGACCTTGTTTATTCTCAGGCCCACCTCGGAACTACTGAATCGTAAACTCTGAGAATGGAGCCCAGCATACTAAGTTTTAATAAGCCTGCCAGGTGATTCTGAGTGTGTTAAAGTTTGAGAAGTACTGATTTTGGAACAAATGGAGCAGAGCTAGATGGGCCTCCCAACTTTGCACAAGACCAGGATCTGCCGTGGGAAGACCTACCCACATCATCAGCATACTCATGGCTGTTAAAGGTTTAATGTGATGACCTGCAGGAAAAAGCAGGAGATATCTTACAATAATTCCCCATGTGGTGAATCTAGAAGACACTGTTTGTTTGTTATCTTTACCATGGATTTCATTGGATATCACCTAAGCCCACAGGCTTATACTTTGTAGGTTTTGAAGCCAAGAAGAACTAGATCTCTTGAACAAATTTTCAAAACAGCTGATCAAAAGAAAAAAAAGATCATCCACAGTCCAAATGTTATATTTGTTCACACTCCTCAATTCTTCTTAAGAATTTTTCTCAAGGGTTCTTCTTAAAATCTGTACTCATTCTCAAAAAACAAAACAACCTGCAATGACTTCCGGGCATAGCCCAAGGTGTAAGATGGCTGAGAATAGCTAATTCTGTGTACTTGATTCTTCTGGTAGGAATTTGAACTATGTAGCAAGTTAGCATCATTGGCATGGAATGCTGTGAAAAAATCTCCACTCCTTCCCAGTTGGATCCCTTTCCATCTCTTCACCATTCTTTCAAACTCATCATCTTTAAGAGACTTCTGTGGTATTCTAGGAAAGAATACAGACTTTGGGTAGAGGATTTGGGTTCACAACTAATCTCTGGTACTTAGTACCTGTGTGGCCTGAAGTAAGTTATTTAACCTCTCTGAGCCTCTTTTTCCTAATATTCAACCTGTCTCCTAGGTTGATGTATAAATTGATGTATAAATTAAAAGTAATATGATGCAAAAGTTCCTGGTATGTAATAGTTTAAAAAAAAAAAGTCATCCACTTTTCCTTCCCTTTGCACATCTTAGGTCTTTCATAAATGGTTGGTCTTCAGAAAGTCCAGGGTTGCGCCTTCAGCCTGGCTGAACTTCATTAGGATGCAGACAGTGTTGTTTACAGTGAAGCCCATGGATGTTCCAGTCCACGATTCATGCGGAGTGCACGTGTTCTCCCTGCCTCCTTCTTGGTATCTCACTAGGGAGTCTTTCCCAAAACATCGCTCTTATTGCTCATGTGATGTATTAACTATTAATCTGAACAGGTACCTCAACAACCCTATGTGATTACTGTCCTGTTCCCTGCAACACAAGAGCAATATATCTAATGATACTTCAGTGCAGTGATGTCTAAGACCTCAGCTGCCCCCTGGGTCACAGGCGGTAAATACAGAAAACACATTCCACTATTGTAATTTGACACTTCTTTCTCACATTTCTGTAGATACAACTAACAGAAAATTTATCCACACTATATATATATATATATATATATATATATATATATATATATATATTTTTTTTTTTTTTTTTTTTTTTTTTAACTTTAAGGAGTATGACTTTACCGTGGTCACGCTGGGATCAGATGCTGAAAAAGGCCTACGATGCTGGCTATTCCAACCCTGCTGTTAACTAACTGCATGTTAATTGCTTCCATAAAAAAATGCACACTAAAGTCAACAGTGCAGATGAAAATAGCAAATCCTCTACTTCAGTTTTATGATGTACTTAGTTATTAAAAAGGCTCTGATAGCACCAATTCCTTGCCTTTATAGGCACAGTCATGTATCATTTAATAACAGAATGATGCTCTGAGAGATGTGTCATTGGGCAACTACACTGATGTGCAAAAATCACACTGTGTATTTATACCAACTAAGATGGGTACAGTGTCATTAGGCAATTTAATCTTATGGGACCACTGTCATTAGATTCATAATGTCATTAAGTAATACATGGCTATACAGAGAACTTTAAAACACCACATTATAACATCCAAAGTCACATATGAAATGGTTGTTTTTAAGATTATCGATTGGTATGTATACGTATAATATATGTATATATGTGTATATATATATACATATATTATACATATGTGTACATATACATATATTTGTTTATATATACATATATATGTATATATATGTATAATTTTTGCTCAGGGAATATGTTTGCTCAGGTAATTCTTGCTCAAGCAAGTAAGTATGAAGAAATTATGCTCCATTTGAATGGAAAGATCTTTTAAAAATCTTGTACCTAATGGCCCTGAAGCAAGGCCAGCAGATTGCTGTAGCTGCTGGTTTCAAACAGGAGCCTAAAGAGAATTCTTTCTGTGGTCTGATGGCCATTTCTGAACTTTGGAAATGTAATGGTCAATTCATAAGAAAGAAATACAGGTGAGTATGGCGGACTTTGGGGGGCCTGAAGGAGAGAGACCCTGGTGCGTTGGGACCTGCACCATGTGGTTGACTCGGGGTGCCGGGAGAACAAGGAGCTTCTTCCCTCTCTGGGTGGCAGCTGTGAGTATGGCTGACTTTCGGCGGCCTGAAAGAGAGAGACCCTGGCGCGTTGGGACCTGCACCATGCAGTTGACTCGGGGTGCCGGGAGAACAAAGAACTCCTCCCCTCCCTGGGGGGCAGCTGTAATCCTGCCGGTGGGCAGGCTGAGAATCAGACATCTCATGTCGTCCTGTCCCATGCCCCCCTCTTAGCAAGTGGGAGCCAGTTAACTACACATCTTGTGAAAAAATTGGCTATGGTATATAGTATGAGCTCCCCATATGCAAAGATATGGACAACCATTTGGAAGAAAACAAGAGACAATATGACAGATAGTGAAGATCCCTGGTTGTATAGCTTTGAAATTTATGCTTTCTTAAGTCCCGTTCTGTTCTGTTTTGTTGTGTTTAATTTTACCCCCTTAAAATAAAATTTAAAAAAAATTATATATATATATATATATATATATATATATATATATATATATATATATATGAAAGAGGGGAAAAGAAAGTGCTCTAAAGGATATAACTGATTATATGTTTAAGTGTGTAAGATAGATGACCACATTACTGTTTTTGTTAGATTGTTGAGCAGAACTGTTAATAGTCTCACTGTTTGAATGTCTACTTTGTGTGCTTTAATTCTGTAACTTGAACAACTATTTCCAATAATGACAGTATGTAACTGGTCAAGTGGCGATTTCTTAGTGTTTTTGTTTTTGTTTTTGTTTTGTTGTTGTTATTGTGTTTCTTTTATTTTTTGCCTTTGGAATTCTGTATTGTTGCTACCCTTTTTCTGTTTTGTTTGGTTGTTTTCCTTTTTGTTTTTTCTCTTTAAATAAAATTTAAAAAAAAATCTTGTACCTAGAAATTACAGCCAGAGAGATCTTCTCCCATTTCAGTTATATGGAGATTACAGACACATCTATGGTAGTCTATGAGTTTTGGTCAGATCAATCAATAGTCATCCAGCATGTCAAATGTCATCTATACCAATGGAAATACTAATGACTGCTACCTCACATTCTAGTTAGATAATGTAGAAATATCTGACTAAGATGTCCAGAGCCATTTATTTTTACTGTTTTGCCATTGGACAAATAGACAAAGCCAGTTAACTCCAAATTATTTTACCCATATTGTTCACCTAGTAGATGAGTCAATTTTATTCATTAGTCAGAAAATATTTGTTGAATATGTACCCAGCATTGTGAAAATACAGAGTTACATGGCTTGGCCTTACTTTTTAGTCTGAAATACAGTGGATGCTTAATAATAGTGATAGCAAACATGGGCACTTCATATAAGCTTATATAGAATTAATGTTAATTAAAGAATACACATAATAATTAGTGCAGGGAGTCAAGTCTTTCATTAGGCAAATGAGGAATAATGGAACCTAGGCTCTGGAATCCTAGGTTTGAATCCTAGCTCATCCAGTTACAGATACACAACAGTCACAAGCTGCTTACTTTCTCTTTCTTCATTTTTTGCCTTCTCCACTTAAAAAGCTGCATACCCAACAGGATTTAAGAGTCCATAGGGTAGACATGTACTAGGAGAGGTAAAGATACTTCAACAGCTAACCACATGCTCAGCTAGGGGACCCCAGCACCCCATTCCCGTTCCTCACATACAAAGTGCTTGCAGGGACTGCCAGCAAGGCCTGCTGATGACCTTATATCCATTTGGTTGAGTCACTGTGATGAGATTCTGGTGCTCTGTTTGCAGGAAGTACCCTGCTCTTTCACCCTTCTCTGTCCATTCGACTTACATGCAGAATTTCTGTTTCTTCTCAAACACTACGTCTTCTGCAAAGCCTTCGCTGGCCCTCTTGTTTATTGATTTCTCTATGATGTAGCCAGTTCATACTTCTATTGAGGCTCATTTTGTGTACTTTAACTAGCACACTTGTCTCTTCTTCCCAAGGTTTACTTTTTCTTTGTATCCACAGCACCTCACACCATGCCTGACACGCAGTAGGAGATCAGTAAATGCAAGATGAGTAAATGAATGGATCATGGAATGGTTTTCCTTAATTATTTGTGATCCTTATTTGCATTGTTTTCAATTCTTACAATACACAGAGCCAAGCATCTGGTAATATATTCCCTAGTTCTGATACTTTTTATAGTGTTTCAAAGAAGTGAACTTAGTTATTATCTTTTTGTGTATTTTATTGATTTATAAAATGAACATGTTCATATTCTTCCCAAAAACTTCTTTAAAAATATTATGGAGAAAACTAGTTTATCTTTCTGTTTGTTTTTGGATTTTCTTGAGACAGAGTCTTGTTATGTAATTCAGGATGCTCCTGAACTCACGACGGAGCCCAGGCTGGCCTTGAGCTCAAAGCAGTCTTCCTGCCTCGGTCTCTCAAGTGATGGGATTACAGGTATGCAGCACTGTGCCTGACCAAATTAATGCATTTTAAATTACTTTATTTTTAAATAATCCATTTTTGAGCAAATAAAGAACTGAACAAAAAACTTCAAACTGGTTACCAGATATTTTTATATTTAAAAAATATTTTTGCACGTTACCCATGATCTATGCTTCTGCTCAAGTTTCTTAGACTCGACGTGGGCCCTTCTGATCTTTTTAGACAGATATGGGTATCCATCTACATGAGCAGGTAGATGAATGAGTAAAATAAAAGAGGCCAGTCTCTTTCCTTACATATGCCTCCAAAACTAATAGAATACATGTGTGCAACAGTGGTAAACCACTAATAACAGTTAGAACGCCACAATTCCTAGTGGAAGTAAAATAATAAAGCAATAAAAAAACAATTCAAGGAAAAGAACGAGTATGATAGTTACAACACTGGCATCAGGTCCTGAACTTGATTTATACCTTTCACAGTTTGGGCTGCTTATAGTAGCAATTTTGATGGCTTTTACGTCACGGTCTACTTGTAGAGAAAGAGGCCAGTTCTCAGGGATGGGATCTGCATAAAATTATGTCATAATTTTGCACCTACTGAGCATGAAGTCTGAACACACATTCTGTCATTAGAGATTTCTAGCTATTTAAGAAGTGGTAGTATTCACTGATCCACCCTTTAGTACAGAGATTAGAGGAATTGTTAATAAAAATTTCACTTGCAATAATTTAAATTTATAATCCAGGTATGTACACCGCTCCAGTTTAGAAAAAGATTAATAAATGTTACCTCTACACACTTGATACATTTATTAGCATAATATTTTCAGAACAGGTTATGCAAATTTTCAAAACCATTTTAAGCTGGGCATAGTAGTGGATGCCTGTAAACCCAGCACTCAGGAGGCTGAGGCAGGAGGATTGCCACAAGTTTGAAGCCAGCCTGGATTGCAGAGTTCAAGGTCAGCCTGAACTATGTAGTGAGACCTTGTGTCAGATAAAATTTCTCTAGAAATGAGACAAATTAAAAAAAAACTATCACCAGAACTTATGCACACCAATGAATGCTTCTCTGTAGGCAATCAGCCTGTAAGCACACCAATATTTATGATGCTGTCATTTCTGAGGATGTTTCAGGAACTCTCTTTATAACCAGTCACAAGTCACACAAGAGGAGAAATCTTCCAGGACAGTTTGATTTTGCCAAAAGAATGTTTTATCCAACTTGGTTATCTTTTTTATTTACCATATTTAACTTAGAGAGATATTTGGCCATTTGCAAAACTAAATCTATGCTCATAGAATTAATTCTTTCAAGTGACTAGACAATATTTTTCACATTCCAAAAAGTTTTCAGTATTGGGTCTATCAATAAAAAATACAGTTGACAATTACTAGTCTTTTAAACATTGCTTACAAAATACCTGTTGGAAAGACAACCCTGAATTAATTTCTTGGTTTTGTTTTATGGTGCTGTGGATGAGATTCAGGACTTCTCAAGCTAGACAAGTGCTCTAACACTGAGCTATATCCTAACCTTTTCCTTTATTAAGTATAAAACCTTATCAACCAAGAATGAAAGTTCTTGTCACCGCTAAAATGTTTTACTAATGAGACACTGACTGAAGGCTTCTTTACTTTTTGTAACTTTTAATCTCAAATAATTATAGATTCACAGGACGGTGAAAAAATAATAGAGTTCCAAGCACCCTCCACTAGTTTTTTCCAGTGGTGACATAAAACTGCTGTACAATGTCAGAACCAGGAGAGTGACATTTGTGTAACACTAGTAAGTATAATATTACTTGTACTCAGTTTTTGCCCAGTTTTTACACCATTCCTGTTTAATAGTCCACTTCATGATGTAATCATAGAGTACTTGAGACTGGGGTAATTTATAAAGACCAGAATTATAGTTCTCACAGTTCTGGAGGCCAGGAAGTCCAAGATCAAGTTGTTAGCATATGATGAGGTCTTCTTTTTGCATTCTGGTGGGGCAGAAGGCAGAAAGGCTAAAAGAGACAAACCTGTGTTTTCACATGGCAAAAGAACACACAGGGTTAACTAACCCACTCCCACAAGTTCCTTTTAGAGTGGCATTAGTCCATTCACTATACCCTACTCCCAATGCTGTGGCACTGGAGGTACATTTTCCAATGCATGCATTAGAAGGGACACATTCAAACCACAGCAGGTTGAGGGTACAGGAGTGTGCATGTGTGTATGTGTGTGTGTGTGTGTGTGTGTGTGTGTAGTTCTATGCAGATTTATCCCACAAGAATAAAGGTTTAAAAGTCTTCCACATTACAAAGGAGTTCCATTTATGCACACCTACCTTCCTCTTCCCTGTCCTCAGTGACAACTAACCTGTTCTACAGTTTCATCACTTCAACAATGTCACATAAATGAAATCATGCACTAGTAACACTTTAGGTTGACTTGCTTTTCTCACTAAGCCTAATAATGGCCCTGAGATTCAGTTTGCTTGTACACATGCATAATTTATTCCTTTTTATTGATTAGTATTCTTTTTATGAACAGTTTCAAATTTCATCCATTGAAAGACATATCAATTTCGTTTTTTCTCCCTTCCTCCCCTCACTTCTTTCCCTTCCTTCCTTTTCTTCTGCTAGGGTGCATAAACCTGCTCTGGACATTTCTGTTCAGGTTGTTTTGTAAAGATCAATTTTCATTTCTCTTGGATAATCACCATGTAGAATACATTTGCTGGGCCTTCAGTAAGTGTATATTTAACTTTGTAAGTAACTGAAAAACTTTGTCAGAATTACTGTATTATTTTCCATTCACATTGATAATATGAGATCAGCTTCTATGCATTCTTGCTGGTGTTTGTTATTGCTATTTTTTTATTTAACTATTCTAATAGTTAAATATTCTTTTACTTGCTTTTGGAAGTCCCTAATTCATTTTGCTGGTACTATGATAACTCACCTTCATACTATCTTCCTTAGTACAAAGTCCATGCCTTATTTTCTATTATGCTCTTTTTTAGATTTAAGATTGTATTAATTTAATTGGTATTTTTTGAGACAGGTTTTCATGATAGTTCAAGCTGGGTTCAACTCACTATGGAGCCCAGGTTGGCCTTGAACTCACAGTGACCCTCCTGCCTCAACCTCCTAAGTGCTGGGATTACGGGTATGTGCCATCACACCCAATTTAGATTTAAGATTATAAAATGATGTGTTGCCAACTTCTAATTTACCAATGTCCCATATAAGCAACCAAAAACTTACCTCAGGCTCTTCTATCTGGTCTCATAATTTCTTCCAGGTAAAAATACATTTGTCCCTAAAAGCACTGCTCTTCCTGGAGGGAAGGTCCTACTGGCTGCATTCACCTTTCTCTTGAGGGAGAGAAGGCATTTGATGAGCTGCACTAGTGGCCTCCTACTGGTCACTCACAGCATGAATGCATGAACCAGAATGCTGGGGACACTGGGTGAGCAGGATGACATAATTCTACAGGTTTGCTGTACTTTTTTCTGAAGCTTACCAATGGTGACCTACAGACAGGATAAAGTATAGACTGCTATTTTACTTGCAAAATGAACACTTTACTGTCAGACACAATCAAAGAACACTTGACAGGCTGTTGCATGAAGTGCTTGCATGGTTGAGGTGGAACAAACTGGATGTAATTTACTTTCCCCCTCAAGCTCATGCCTTTCTTCATGAAGAGGCCCGAAGTACTCACTACTAGTCTTAGAGGATGCAATGACAAGTAGGAAATAGAATCCAATTACAAAGGCAGCTCCGGGTTTCTGTGCTCCATACACTTACCCACAATTGCGTCTTGGAAATGACGTAACTCACAGTTACTGTGGATAAACGTTTCCTCTTATTTACTTCTAATCATGAGATTGTCTTTCTGTTTAGCAAATGTTGGAGATTTTGAGTGAAATTAAAGTTTTCCAGTGTTTGCCTCTACTTCTTTATCTATACGCTGTAAGTGATTTACCATTTGTATTGATTTATGAAAAAGAATTTGAACGGATGAATGTCACAAACATACTGATGAGTACAGGAAGTCAAGGAAGATGGCATACTGTGTGATTCCCTTTATAAGAAGTTCAAGAACATGTGAAACTCATCTGTGGTGACACAATGGAGAATAGTGGTTGGAAACCGGGTAACATTTCTCAGGAAGTGGCATGCAGACGTTTTCTGGGGTGTTAAAATGTTCCATAACTTGACCTAAATAGTGATTACACAGGTGTATATTTACCAAGTTGTACCCTTAGGAACTGGACACTTCATGTATGCTATTCTTTAACCAAAATTCAAATTAATTGCAATTTAAAAAAAGAAAAGTTTGTTGATACAATTACAGGCAATATAGTTTGGTTTTCCATTTCAGTTTCCAGGAATTTTAAATTTTTGCAAACTATCATTTTCTTCAATACAAATGAGACCCTGTTCTCATGTCTGTCTCTCCTTTTGCTGCTCCCAGCTTCTTAACTAGTTAGATTTATGTTCCAATGTCATGCATATTGTAACTGTTAAATTAAAATATTATGAAGCAGGGTGTGGAAGTAATAAAACTCTATTAAGATCAGTTTAGGCCTTTTTAAAAATCCATGATTCCTTTCACTCACATGACATTTTTCATTCCTTTTTTTTTTTTTAAATTTGGATCCAAGGAATTTTGCACGCTGTGGGTTGACATTTAGTTAAGAGCATCTTTTCCTGAGAGTTCAGCTTCTTGAATTAACATGATCAAGAACAGGGACCTGATGACACTTCATTACACATCTGGCTCTTTTCCAAAACAGGGGAAGCAGTCAAATCTTCAAGGTCATCTTTATCTCAGGGAAACTGTGTTTTGAATTTTTGCAAAAGTATCAGATACCACCTTCTCACCAACAAAATGAACAACCAACTCTCCCCATACAAAATCTGTGGTTGTAATATATCTGCTATTTTTCATTTGCTTCCTTTATGTCTTGTGTCTGGAGTCTTTCCTATTAAGCCACAAGAAAGAAAAATACATGTAGCATAAACCACGAGGAGAGAAGCCACAGCCTGTTCAAGGAACCAAGTCAGGTTTAAGTTCTTAATAGTAGGAGAAGGGCTGAGAAGGAAAGAAGGCAGCTGATGAATACAGGAAGAATCTGTCTAGGAAAGTAGTGGGTACTCAATATACATTTCTTTAAAAGAAGAGGCTGCTACAAATTATTTATGCAAGTAAGGAACGCGCTGCCACTGTCATGGGTCCCATCGCATCTGACCCACTGTCTTCTTCCCAATGCTTGGTTTGGGAATTTCACGTTGGGGGAGGGGGCAGAGCTGTAAGCACAAAATGAGAGAAAGAGGAAGACAGATGGAGAGGAAAATATGGAGCAAAGGATGCTTTCCGAGACACAGCAGGAACTTGGCGCCTTTTTCCACCCCGCTGCCCCCAGCGTGGCAGCCCTCTGTGTGTTCCGAGGCAGTGGGCCTGGCCTTCAGCGTGGGAGAAGCAGGGCGCCCGGACCGGTGGGAGAGAGCAGGCAGCCGACAGGTGGGGAGCTGGCGGACTTTTGTCTCGGGCAGGAGCTCGCTGTCCTGTGAAAGCAAGGGCTCCAGGGACAGGGTCTGGCCGGCCGCTCTGGCTTCTCTAATTAGAGGGGGAGCCGGGTGGCACTGGTTCCCAAACGTTTTAATCGCGCCTCCTTTCAATGGGCAGGGATAAATGTAGCCACTGTTGCTCTGCGCTGAATGGGTCGCAAAGGCCCGCCGGCCCCCAGCGTGGCCATTCAGGGCTCCTTTCATAAGCCCGAGCGGCTCAGCCCGGGCTCAGCACTCTGCCCAGCGCCCCTAATTAGTCTAATTAGACGGGAGGAATCAGAGAGGGGAGCCTAGGAAGAGGCTCAGGGCTGCCAATCTTGGCTGACTTGGGGCTTCTTCTACCCAGAAAGAAAAGGCCGCGGAGGAGGAGCGGGCAGGAGCTACGCCCGCCGCGCGCCCCGCCGGGGCTCCGGCCGGTCGGTCCCGATCTCGCCTGTCCAGGGGGCGGGCAGGCCAGGCCGCGACACGGACACGACCCCCGGCCCCGCCGCGGCCGCCCGCTCCTCACCCGGGAAGTCCTGGCGCGGAGTCCACGCCTCGCCGCTGCGTCCGCGCGCCACGTGGCCGCTCCGCGCTCGCGGGCCACATGGGGCAGCGCCCGGGCCCCGACCGGCGGGCCCAGCAGGCAGCCACCCGGGCGGCCCGGCCTCCTGCGCGCCGCCGGCCTCCCGGGCCGCTGCCCCGCGTGGCTCCTCCGTGCCGCGCGGACCTGACCGGCGCGCGTCCCCTGCGCTCGCTTGCTGGCGCGGCCGACGGGGCAGGGAAGGGGCTGCCCGGGTGGCTGGAGAACGCTGAACCCTTAATTGTGCAATAAATCAGGCCGGGGAGTGCGGTGGAGTTTGTGCAGGTGTAAAAACAGAGGGGGAGCCGGCCGAGCCGCCGAGCGCCCGGGCAGGTCAGCACCTCCAGCAAACACAGTCCGCTGACAGCAAAATAAACAGCCGGGCCGGGAGGAGCGAGGGGCAGGCCGGCCACCGGCGGGTCGGTGCGAGGCGGTCTGGGGAGAAGCCGCAGGAAGGGAGAGGGGCAAACCTCCCCTCCTCTGCGCCCGCCGGGAGTGTGGACGGCACAGCCGGGGGTGCGCGCCGCCCTCCCCCGCCAGGGCCACGCCGGCCGCCGCGGACCGGGCCAGGCCTCTGCGCACCGACCCCGGGCCCTGGGCAGGGGGAGCGGGTCCTAGCGTCCCCTGCCAGGCGACACGGCCCATAAACCGTCCAGTCCTGCTTCATTTCCAAGGGCTGACGTGGGCACAACGCCGCTGCCGCCGGGCCGGGCCGGGCCGGGCCGAGGAAGGTAACAAACCAAGTACAAAAGACGACCTGGAATGAATTGGTGTACTGCTAGGGCGCAGAACGCTGCGGAAACTCTATGGAGGCGTTGGCGCAAGCAGCAAGCGGACTCACAAAGGAAAACAATGCGAGTCTCCTTAGATCATTTTTCTGGACATTGTTTAAGGCCTGAAAGGGACCAAATCGTTTCAAAATGTTGCCAGTAAAAATTATCCTATGTGGAATGCAACTAATCCTTTTAGGTTCCTGTCAAGTGTTTCCACAAAAGGAATCCGATTTTTCAAATCAAAGATCCAAATGTCTTTGGGGAGAGATTTATTTCATGCCAGAGCTTTAGTTACAGAATAGAGTTACAATAACAACCCGCACCCACCAACTCCCTAAAAAAGGGATCGCATCCCACAGGATTCTACCGACGACGAGTGGGAGCTGGTTTGCTGGAGTCCTGCTATGAATGCAGCTTGGGAGGGCGAGGATAGGGGAGGGAGGCCAAGAAATATTAAATTCCTTAAATAGAAAAACAGTACAGAGTGCTACAGCATTTTATTGTTGTCCTCTGTACCCCCTGGTTACTTTTAAAGAAAAGAAGATTCAAACTTGGAGATCTGAACTCAGTTCCTTGTCAATGACAACTTAAAGGTGAGATTAATGCTTCAACTGAGTTCAGAAAAATTTGGGTGCCTGGGTATCCTCAGTGGTCCAAAACCTGGGCTCTATGATGGGGATTATGAGTTGCATATTAGTTTCTGTAAGTGGAAGAATATTTATTTTAAAACTGTATTAAATGATAAAAGAAAAGCACTTTATTTTGATATTCATTTATTTTTGTTTTTTTTGAGACAGGGCTTGCTGTGCACTTCAGGCTGGCCTTGAGCTCACTGTGTGGCCCAGGCTGGTCTCAATCCTCCTGCCTCAGCCTCCTGAGTGCTGAGATTATAGGTGTGCACCACTCCATCTGGCTAATTTTTATTTTTAATAAAATGTCTGTGCGGGGAAACGTGCTCTAGGGTTTTATGCTGTGTCTCTGTTATTTAACTTGTCACATGTCCTCATGAACATAAGCTGAGCAGGCTACGTCTCAGGGCACAGTAGTCTAGGAGGGCCTGATCACAAAAGTCACCCTCCTCTACCTGCCTTTTCAAGAGCAAGCAGCGTGGGACACAAAGTGACCTATTAGTAAAAAGGCTTCAAAACTCAGAAGGAAACTCAGAGTCACAGTTCCCTGCCTGAAGGGGTTTGACACTGAGCTAGCTACCTTCACGCTCCCACAGGCAGTTAGATGTCTTAGGCATATTGTAAGTAAATTGGTCATACCAGAAAGATTGTCAAGAAGATATTATCAGTTTAGCTTACATACCAACAAAATATTTGATAATGAAAAATTAATAATGAAATGTTTCAATAATGAAATGAAATGTTAATAAAAATGTGTCAATGGAGAATGGAAAGAAATGACCTTAACTCTTCTCCAGCTTACTGTTTCCTGCAAAAATGGCTTATTGCTCTGTTCCCCAAGGGAGTGCTTCTGTTATTAGAGGCAGCATGGTGGCAGGAACTCTTTAATTTAACGGTGGACTATAATTCCTATATTTAACAGTGGAATAAAGAGATTTTCAATGTAGCAGGTGCTCAATAAACATTGCAGATTAATGCCACTTTGCAGAGCTTAGGGTTTACAGAGGTGATCAGTCAATAAATAAGTAGGAGAAAGAAATAGAGCAAGAGACTAGAAGAATGGATTTTAAGCTCCATTAGTTTGTTTATTTGACAAGTTATCAATCCAAATACACATCTGACTCAAGTAAGAGAAAACACAGTGCTGACTCTTTTATCCTCATCATTAAAAAAAAAAAAAAAGTAACAGCTGCTTTCCTAAATAGGGATGGGAATTTTGGAGAAAGTTTTTATTAATAATCTAGATTAGAATTAGATTTCTCTAACTTAGAAATTTAGGTATACGCCGAAATTTAGAAATGAATCTTGCTTGCTTGCTTTCTGATGACTAAGGATGTGAGAAGAAGCTACAGAACAAATGTAATCCTTTCCATTCATATGTATTTTATGTTTTCCAAAGCATTTTCATGTAAATTATGACATTTACAAACCAACCTATGAAAAAAGGAAGAAATAAAGAAAAAGAAGGGAAAGAGAGAAAAAAAGAAAATGATGAGGATAAAAACTGATTGAACATCTAGTTTTAATATTTTTTTCTTTTATAGGCATTGGAGATTGGCATGTATTTTTTCTCTGTAATCGATTATTTAATAGATTATTTTATATAACCTTGCAGTCATTTTCATATATGTGGAGCTCTGTGCACAAAATAAGCATAGAACCATGTTATTTTTCCTTCATAAGTCTTTGTAGAGTCTTCAGAAAATATCTGCCTTCCAGCTATTTTAAAGGGAATTTCTAGGCCAGTGTTCAGAGGTACTTCTGCCGTCATGAATCTTTACCCTCCGCTCTATTTCTTGGTTGAGTGTTAGTGACAAGTAGTTATAAGTAAGAGAGAATCCCTGCCCTGTGCCCTTGCTCTCCGAATCCTTGAGGCCCAGGAAGGGCCCACACTTCAGATTCATCCTCCACCTTCTACTTTCCTGGTGCTCACTGCACTGCTGGGCCCAGGACACATTCCACGCAGCCTGCACAGCTCCGCAGACACACACAGCTCCCTGCAGCGGGGCCCTGCTCTGGGGAGACACCTCTCTTGAGAGCTAGTCACCCTTCCCTTAAGCACAGAAAAACAATCTTTCAAAATTCTCATAATTTCAAATTCAGAAGTAGGATTTTGCAGATCATTTAAATAAACTTGCTAGTATTGACTGCTTTTCTTTTTTCCTGGAATACATTTTGTTGTCTTTCAAAGTTTAGAATTAAAATGGATTTTTAAAAAGTTTCTGGAAAAAAATTCACAGATTTTTCACTAGAAAATCATTCTCTCTTGTATTAAGCAACGCCCCTTGGAAAAACTGCCCGCAGGACATGTGGAGGGCAATCCCTGCACTGACTCTATTCTGGAAGTCTTTCTACCAGACAGAGCAGTGGCCTGCCCTAGGAGGCCAGACTTCAGTGAGGTTTCTGGGTGGTCACTGGCAAAGGCAAACTAGCAGGGGGTCTGGTTCCTCATAGCACTGTAGGGAGACCCAGCAGGCAAGCAGCAGTTCAGGTGGGCTCACCACTAGGAGATTCCAGTGCAGTGGATTAATTGTGCATGTGCTAAAAGGACCTCCTTAGCCACATCATATGCAGTTGTCCAAAGAGAGCAATGTCTCCAGGAATGTGTGGAAGGGAGAGGGGACCCATTGTCAGGGAAAAGTGGTGCTTTCTCATAACTGTTAAATCAGTTGATCTGATTGCTTACATTGTCTTTCTTTGTCCACACAGCAAGGATGTATCTTTGAAGGCTTGCTCAGCAGTTTAGCAAAATGTTCTAATAAGGCAGATTTAGACCCTTAAAAAAACTCAGCAAGACTTTTATGAGCTTGTGGTACAGCAGTCTAATCCTAGTACTCTGGAAGGCTGAGGCAGGAAAACTGCAAATTTAAACCCACCCTGAGTGGTTTATCGACTCTGGGAGACCCTGTCTCAAAATTAACAACAAAGGACTGGGGATGTAGCTCAGTTCGTGTGAAGGCCCTGGGTTTAATCCCCCAGGACAGGGGTGAGAGGAGAATCAACAACAGACAGTGGAGGAAATGGGTAAACAGTAAAGATGAATTGTGAATGACCAGAGTGTGTGTCTGTGTGTAATGTTTTAAAGGAAACTGCCCATGCCAAAACAAACAAGCAAACACTGGAATGCTGGGAAAGTATCATGTGGAACCAGGTGAAGGAAGCTAATGCTTCTGAAATAATTAGCTGTCAACCGAAATGCATCTAGAAGAAGGTGCGGGGTGTGGTAAGAATGCAAAAAAAAAAAATGTGGAAGAAATAAATGACTCTTCTACACAGTGACCTCTAAGGCAACTTCCTACCCCTATGGGGTGTCATAAGAATAGTAATAAGGTGGCAGCGTCCTGTAGGAAATGAAATGGGATTGAAATGCTGAAGTGTTAGTAGCTATGACCTCGGGCAAGTCATTTAGTTTCTTCGGAGGCTCTATATCTTTATTTGTACTATTCACAGTGTAATGTATTAGTGAAAGTCCCTTTAAAAAGCCAAAGTCAACAGGCACAAGTGCCTCTGTGAGGGACTAAGCTGTTGGAATTCCTGTACTTCTTTGTATATATATTCTAGTCCCTTAATTTTTTTCAATTCTTAAAAGTCTGAGTAGCTCAAACTGCTTTTAAATTCAAAATGATTACCATCATGACTAGAAAAATTATAAAGATGAGCCAGGAGCTCATAATTTTTAAGCTGCATTTCCTTCTTAGCCATCCTATCACACCTGAAGGCCTGGGACTCATAAGGGATGGATGATAATCATCAGCTGTTTTTCTTTGTGTGTTTTGCTTGTTACTGACTACCATTTCCCCAGTAAAGAAACTGGAGGAATGAACCAGGAAGCTTCCTGTACAACAGAGGGGTCAACAATAAAAAGAAAGAAGCCCAAGCTGTTCACATCAAGGGAAAGATGTGATTAGAGAGATATGACATGTAAAGAAATTATCTGAAAAGTGAAGTCAGTTGGGAAAGTATAAGCCCCAAAGAGCCCTGAGCAGCTGGTCATGATCAGATTCTCCATCTTTCTGTCAAATGTAATCGTATCCCGAGTTGGCAGGGTATTTATTGCTAAAGTCGAAGGGCCAGATTTTACACTAAACATATTTACACATTTATATTCGTGGCCCAATAAACACACCACATTTCACTGGCCGTGACATCAAACACATTTACCAACCGAAAAACATATGTCTAATTACAAAATCACGGGAAAGGGAGGGCAGTGGCAGCTGACGGGCACTGAGCGTGTGTGCCTGTGTCTGGGTGTGGGACTTGGCTGCACCACCAGGAAGCTGCAGAGACCAGAAGGGAGGTGGACAATGCCCTGGCCACTGCACTCTGCTCCCCAGGTCCCTGTCCTGTCCAGTCCTGAAGTGGATGGCGGATCCCAACCAGATGTAGACTGACCCATACCTGGGGAAGCCCTAAGAGACTTAGGGGTATTTCTGGGCAGATTCCTGATTTGGGTTGAGTTTGTTACTGCTATGACCTTTAAGTTGCCCCAAATGACTTTCTCAATCAGTAATAAAAACCGTTGTGAGCAGAAAGGACAGGCAGCAGACAATTTTAAAACTGTACTGCTAGAGTCCTTGATTTTTGGCTTTGGGCAGTAAAATCAGATCCCTACCTATCAACAGCAGTTGTAATAATGCCCTTAGCTGCTCCAAGCTAGGTCCTTCATCAAACGAGGAAATCAGAGCCACTGGAGCCAGAGAGAGAAGAAACAAAACAGTGGCCTCAGACAGCCTTTAATAAATGACACAGGCTGGTAGTCCATCAAAATAATCACCTTCCATCAGAATGACCACCTCCCCCAGCTCTCTCAGAGGACAGACACAGGAAGAAATGGTGGGTTTATAAAAAAGAAAAAAAAACCGTGAAGGGCAGAGGCCTTTTCCTGAGATGGATACTACATTCACGGTAAGAGTTTAGATAATAAATACATTCGAAATTCCAATTCCCTCAACAGAAAGTTAGGGCAGGAAGGAGCCACCGTGTAGGAGACCGAGCAGCAGAGATAATTAAACATACAGATGCTTCAGCAAGGAAGAAATGGAAAAGCCCTCACGATTGCTTCCCTGCAGCTCTTCAGTTTGTTTCTTTTCTTTTTCTTTTAGAAGAAGGAAAGTGGTTCTTAAATAAATGTGTAGGATGGAGATGCTGAGCAGAAGCACTAGCTTATTTTAAAGAAATAAAATAATTGCCCAACAGAGAAAAAAGAAATCAACCAAGAAATAGTCTAGGGTCATGACACCATGTGTGTACAAGGAGCAATTCAATCCATAAGGGCTTCATTACCCCCGCAATAGATAACATTTGGCTGGATCGAGCTGCGGACCTGAATGGAGAGGCTCCTTTTTGTGTGGTCCTTCTCCCTGAGCTGCCTGAACCATTCGCCCCAATATACCCCTCTCCCTATTAACTGCAATTCCCTCCCGACTGTGCTACGGTCATTTGTCTGGAAGCTCTACGGGGGCGTTTGATGAGTAGAGAAACAAGAAGAAGGGGAGAAAAGCGTCGGGTTAATGAGTTGTAGCAAATCCACACTTTGTAGTTGGGAGGAGGAGAGCTGGTGGCCAATGTTTGTCCAACTGGTTTATTTTTCGAGACCCAGCCTATTGAGATAGGCTTGTTCAAGCAGGCTTCTTCCCTCCAAACACACAAACACCCCTCTGTTTGCCTTCAAAGAAAAGGGGACCAGCGCTAGATTTGCATGCGAATGAGGAGCCCGGGGAGGAGACGTCCCTGCCCATCAAAGGCCCTGGTAGCCCAGGGCCCGGCGGCCTTTGTTCCAGCACCTGCTCGCCTGCTTGGCCTGCCGGGCGCGCCGACCGCTGCAGTCCACGGCCCACGGCCCACGCGGCTACCAGTGCGTGCTGCACATACCCGCCGCTCCCGCGTCCCCGTCCCCGTCCTCAGCGAGCCGGCAGGGTCAGCAAAGCGGGCGGCGAACCCCAGGTTCTGGGCGCGGACCCCAAGGGAGGCAACGCGCACAATGGCTTGGGGTTTTCCTCTTAGCCCAGGGTCTCAGGCCGCGCCCACCTGCTCGGAAACACTTTTGCAGCCTCCAGTCTGCGCAGCAAGCAAGCGGGAGCCTGGTCGGCATGTCTTCTCACAGTCCCTGAAGCGCGCTGACAGTTTGGGGGGTGGAGCTCTTCCCGGCACATTTTAAAGATGCGGGGGCCAAGAAAGGGCTTAGCCGGGATTTCCTTCCTGCTTTCCTGCATTCATATATCATGCAATTTAAAAAATAATAATTTTGTTCTTGGATAACTTCATAATTGCTCTAAATTTCACTTCTGTGCGTCGTAGCGGGCCCAAAGGTACACCCGCCATGTGACGCCCCAGATACCACGCCTGCTTCGCCTCTGCACCCGGCACCCGGATTCTTAGGTTCTTGGGCCGGATGACGTCCCCTCTCTCAGCAGGGCTGGGGTACAAGGAGCTCTTGCATATAAGACTTTGGTCTAACAGCATTCCAATTTGTAGCTACATATTTTGTGGTAAGTTTGAGGATGTGTTTACTCTAACCTCTTATTTAACTTCTTCCAAACATCTCAGAAAAAAAAAAAAAACTTCATTTGGAGGCAGAGCCAGTGTTTCCTTTCCTCAAGAGGAATGAATGGATGGGACGTTAGACTAGCACAGGTCTGGGGTGCAGCTCAGCAGAAGAGCTCTTACCTCCAGAGCATCAAGCCCTGGCTCCCACCTCCAGGACCAAGAGGGTCAAAGAGTGAGTATCACTGCAGACCAGTGGCCTACAATGCACACTTCTCTGATGTGATAACTCAAGCAAACCCTCAGATATACACCTACTCAGACATGTTAAAGAAACTGAATAAACAGATTTTACCTCCACTGCAAACCATGATACTAGACATTCAAATTACTGCCTGTGCCTTGGTTTTATTTAAAGCCCCAATAACACCTATACTTAAAAAAAAAAAACACCTCGCGTTTTTTTCCAAGAACTAGAAATTGCATGACGTGAGAATAAGCACTTAATGAAAGGCTTGAAGTTTGAAAAAGACATACTACACAACCCAGATTGTATAAATACAAGTAGTTCAATAAACTCCTCATGCACTAATTCTTCAAACAAGTACTATCCTGAAGTTGACGCTTCCTCTTATTCTTACATTTGCTTAAGCTACACTTTTAGTGTGTTTGCCCTTTAAGGTAAAACCCCTTTACACAACCACTGGAATCTCTTTCATGTCAAAAATAATAACTTTAAACACCACTAGAGCTTAAGATACAACTTACTTTATATATGCAAATAGCTGGTTATTTAGAACTTTAAAACTTTTACATTGATGACTGTCTCTCTTATTTTCTATTAAATCTCTAAACTATTACTGCCTCTTGTGTTGCTTCCACTTATGATGATGTTATATTGTAACAGTTTTGCTAATACACAAAACACTGTGCTGAAAAGTTAAAGGTGAGAAGTGAGACTCTCAAAAATAAATCCTACAATTCCTACAAAATTACTGTAGGGTAACCATGACTTCAATTTTAATACCTCAAAAATCTTTAAGAATAGAATCAGATTTGGAAATGTCTATAAAATTAACTTATCTGTAGTAAGTTAAAAATACTTTCTGATCTCCTGCAGTGGCTTTGACTTAGGAAGTTTAAATTAAAAATCAGGGCGTGTTCTCTTTGAAAATAATATGTAAGTCTGTTCTGCACTGGGCTCCTACTTACACCACATAAAAACTTTTTCTTAAAAGAAAAACTAAGCAGGGGGCAACTGAAGCCAATTACTTTGGTGGCTTTTCTTTGAAAATTAAGTATTTTATTTCTGAAAAAGTGTAAAAATCTTACATTAGAATAGTACAATAATAATTGCCAGTAAAATTTACAATACTCCTTGCAAAGAATATGCAGTTAAGTACAAAATAAAAATTCCGCATGTCTATTATGATACAAAACACAGGTTAAAATAAGAAATGATAACTTCGACTTTTGTTTCTTTTGTAAACATGTTAATCTTTTTCTCCTTTTTATGAAAAAGCGCACCAGACAAGTGTCCTCGGATAAAAGTCGTTCTTTGAGACCCTTACTTTTTTTGTGGTATTCTTCACTGGAACGTTATTTTCTTTTAAACGCCTGGACCTGAGAATTTCTACACCTCAAAGGGCTTCGGATTTTTTTTTTCCGGTTTGCTGAAAGTCAAGGAAGCCCCCAGGGCCCAGAGAGGGAGAATCCCCACCAACACCCTCTTTCTCTTCCCGGGTTGGGCTGCAGCGTAGGGCGAGTTTGCATAAATAGAGGGACCCGCTGAGCCGAGGCGCGGAGCTCTGGCCGAACAGTCTGCTCCGCGAGTCCGCAGCGGCGACAATCGGCGCACCAGGTCGGGAGGGCCCGAAGAGCGCATCGAATACCAAACCGCCCAGGCGAGAGAACCAAACCCAAACCGGAAAGCGGCCGGGAGTCCTACCTTCTTCTCAAGCGCGCTACCTGAGCGCTCTTAACAATTGGAAATCCTAGCAGTAAAGTTCTCCACACTCGACAGGGCCGTCCCCGGGTGCAGCGTCCCCAAGGCGGCTGAGGAGGACACGGAGGAGGCAGCGGCCGCGGCGGCGACCACCAGGGAGCGCGTGAGCGCAGCAGCCGGGCCCACAGCAGCCTGCGCCGCGCAACCGCCGGACGCTGCAGCAGGCGCGGACCCGGGCACCGGGGGCGCCCCCGCCGGCGAGGGCGAGGGCGAGGCCTGCGCGGCGGCCTGCACGGCGGCGGCCTGCGCGGCGGCGGCGGGCCCCAGGCTGCCCCCGATGATGCTCTCGATGGAGAAGGGCGAGCGCGCTAGCGCCGCGGCACCCGGGCCGCCCGCCTTGGCCTGCAGCGGGCCGGGCAGCGCGGCGCGCAGCGGGTGCGACCGGTACCCGAAGGCGGTCCGGGCCAGCTCGGCGGCCGCGCCGTGCGGCGGCGGGGGCGGCGGCGGCGAGTGCGCGTGGAAGGCGGCGGCGGCAGCGGCGGCGGCAAAGAGCGCCGAAGGCGGCGCGTAGGGAGGCAGCTGCAGGCCGTAGCCACAGCCGTAGGGGCCGCAGCCGTAGGCGGCGTGCGGGGGCGGCGCGGGCGGGAAGAGCGCGGCGGCCGGGTCTGCGGCGCCCCCCGCGGCTCCCGCGCCGCGCAGCAGCAGCGACTCGGTGGCCGCGGCGTTGGGCGGGAGCAGCGGCTGCCGCTTGAAGCGCTTCCTCCTGCGCAGGAAGCTGCCGTTGTCGAACATGTCGGCGGACTCGGGGTCCAGCGTCCAGTAGTTGCCCTTGCCCGGGTTGCCCGGCTCGCGAGGGATCTTGACGAAGCAGTCGTTGAGCGAGAGGTTGTGGCGGATGCTGTTCTGCCAGGCGGGGAACTTCTCGCGGTAGTAGGGGAAGCGGCCGCTGATGAACTCGCAGATTTCGCTCAGCGTCAGGCGCTTCTTGGGGCTCTGCAGGATGGCCATGGTGATGAGCGCGATGTACGAGTAAGGCGGCTTTACCAGCGGGTTCTTGGCGCCGCCGCCCGCACCCGTGCTGGCCCCTGCGCCCGCGCCCGCGCTGCCGCTGCCCCCGCCGCCCGAGGTCGCCCCGGCTGAGGGCGCCGGGCCCGGGGGCGCCGGGGAGCCGCTCGCCTGCGGGGCCAGCAGGATGTCATCATCGTCGTCCTCCTCTTCCAGGTCCTCGAGCTCGTCCTCCCCGGCGTACGAGCGCCGCCGCCGCCGTCGCCGCGGTGCGGGGACCGCCAGCCGCGCCCCGCCGCCGCCCTCTTCGTCGTCCTCCTCCTCGTCGTCGTCGTCCTCGCCCTCCCCCACCACGTCGATGTCTGTTTCCTCGGCGAGGCCGGAGGCATCGGACATCTCCGCGCTCAGGGTCATAGCTGTGGCGCGGCGGTGGGGCGGCGCATAGGGGCGCCGGAGTCCGGGTTCCCGCGGCCGCCCGGCCGGGGTCCTGGGCCGCGGGCCTGGCCCGGGGGCGCCACGCTGGGGGCGGCGGGGTCCTGCGCAGCGACTTCGCAACTCCGGCGCCGCCCGCAGCAGCAGCTGCGCGGTGTGTGCGCGCCCTGCGCCCCGCGTGCCCCTGGCGGACGCGCAGGACCTGGCTGCCCCGCTGCGGACCCGCCAAGGAGGGGTGGCTGAGCCCCCGCACGAGTCCGAGAGCCGGGCGCCCCGGAGGGCGCGGGACGCGTGAGAGTCTGGGAAGGGAGCGCGGCGAGGCCGGGGCTGAGTCCAGAAGAGGGCGGGCCTTTCCCCAGCTTATAGCAGAAGGGGGCCTGTCACATGGTGCGCACGTCAGCGCGCGGCCGGGGGAAGGGAAAGGAAGCCGAAGAAATCGGCTTTGCTCGGGAGAGAAAGTTCACCCGCAGGAGGGACCACGGCTGGAAGAGCGCACCCCACCATTAGCGCCTGAAGGGCGGGCTGCCCGTAGTGACCTGTTAAGCAATTTAGGGTTCCCGGTCTGCGTCTCCCCAGTGAGCTCCCAGTCCTTACCGCCTAAGCTCTCCAGGGACACCGAGGGTTTGCCCGCTCGCCTGCCCATGGGAGCAGCCCCGCCGGGAAAAAACCACCTGTCTGTCCTCCGAGGTGGCCCGGGAGGTTCGGGGTCTGGTGGGTGTCCCCGCTTCTCTGTGTTGGGCGAGCGGCTCCCCCTGAATCTGATGAGGGAGCTCCCTGCCCCCAGTTTAAACACCATAATGATTGTTTATTGACCCTTTAACCCGCTCCCTTCGCTAAGACGTTTGTTTTCCACCATCTGTTAATAAACGTGCTGTTAGGCTTTCGTTTTTTGATCTCTTATCTGCCATTGAATGCTGTAGAGATTTGACAGCTAAGCTTCGCCACACTGATGACAGGATCTCACAAATTCCACAACTGTTACTTTATTTCCATAAAGAAATCATTGATTCAAGAAAAGAAATTTAAAATTTAGTAACCACTCACACTCACACACACACACATAATAGCACCTAGGAAACACTAAAAAATTTGGCTTTCATATCGGGGAAGGGACTATAATTCTCAGTAAAGGGAACATTATAAGCATTTCACGGTATTTCTCAAAATGTTTAAATTATTTGTAACTTGAGCATCTTTTTACTCAAGCAGGCTTAATAGAAACTAAGATAAGTAACTTTATGATCAACTTTAAAGTGTTTTTAGCAAATCCAGTAAATGTTTCCAATATTTTGATGGAAAACGAAATTTTTCTAAACTGAAAGACGCAAGTTCCATTCAATTCAGTTTTCTTTTACAAGTGACAACATAGTGGAAATAATTAAAAGATGATGTTATTTTAAGAATGTCCATCATTATCATCAACTAAGTTAATTATTCTGGCCAGTGGAATATCCTGAGTTTGTGGAATTGACATTCATATGGCCATACTTTCTGGAGTTTTGCATTTCCTAAAATGTTTCTATTTCAAAGTGGGGACTTTGCCTTAAAAGTTTAACATTCTGATTAAAATGGCCACTCAACGTCTGAAAATCAAAATTCAGCGACTTTCTTTGGGAACCATAGTCAGCTGCCCTGGTATATATCATTTTATCAACCAAGTACTTTTTGCGTTTTGAAATGTTTCCCCACTCCTGTTATCAATCACAGAGCTTCAAAAATAAACTGCTCTCCCATCTAAGCCTGCTTTTAAAATTGGGTTTTTGTGCTTGAGTATGTATGGTTACCACCAGTTAAATTTACAAATGACCCATAAAGTCTATCGCAGATCTTTGAAAGATCTATGAGAATGCCTCAAAGTTTTAAATAAATTATTTTTCATTGACTCTGATTTGATATATGGCTGAGCCATTTAATTATTGTAATGGGCTCCGCATTAACCCGAGCCAGCATTCATCAGCACTATTAATCAGGCATCGCATTGCTTTGTTGATGTACCAAGGAGTTCACTTTTGCAGCGGAAGGTTTAAGTTTTCTAAGTACTCAGTCGATGGCTAAATAAACACCCTGATTTTCACAGCACTGAGGATTGCTGTGTGGCAAAGTATTGAAAGAGAATTTGCTTTCCTCACTGTCTTTGACGACCCATTAAGGTCGTCTTTCTGTTCAGGGTTCCCACCACGCCGAATTTGTCCAAAAAACGCTCGGGATATAGACTTTCTGTTCGTCGTTTTCGGTTAAAAAGGTTAAAGAGGGCGTCCGTGGCAAATTACCTCCTGGTTAATCAGGGCAAGGTACGGGATCTCCTGAAGGACCAAGCGGAAGACCGACCCGAGGGACTCAGGAGGTGAGAACTTAGCGGGGCGTCGGCCAAGCTTTCCTACAGCCCCGCCTTTGGGCTTTCGTTAAACTACGTGTTTGTTTGCGAACTTTAGCCCCTCCTCCGTGAGGCTCCCCGAGGGCCGAAACCCAAGGGTTGCATCTTCGGTCTCCCTTCAGTGCACCTTGTCCCCTACCCCGGACCTCTCCGCCTGCCAAGCGCGCCGCTTTCGGCCGCTTCGTCCCCTCCTCCCACCCCCCACGCCCTGGCCTTCCAGCTGGACCGGGACAGGAACCTTCCTCAGGAGGAGGCCGAGGGACACACTAGGTGACCTCCGTCTCCTGCGCGCTCCGCCGGCTCGGACTCTGACGGTGGCGGGGTGTGCGTCCCTGCGCTGCCCGTGCGGGGGACAGCTGCCCCCTGGCGGCGACGCGGCGCTGGCCTGGGCACCCAGGGGCCGCCAAGTGCGGAGCATCTGGCGAACTCCCAGGCGTCCCTCCCGCTGGCTTGGGGTTCGGGTTCCTTGGACTGCAGGTTTTGGCTCCTCGATCCACCTGGAGGGCGGTTTGTGCGCCCCAGGAGCGCGCTGAGCCTCAGACCTGAGGTCTGCGACTACGCGCTGCAAGAGCCGCGGAACCCGTGAGACCCTCAAAAGCCTCTGCCTCGGGCCTTTGTCCTTGGGTCACGCTATAAAGAGCCCTTGGGCCTCCTTCGGTGGGCAAAGGCTGGCAGAGACGAGGCAGGACGGTGAACTACACCTTGCACATCCGGGGAGTTACCCAGGAACAGGAGGTGACCGTGTGGGGTTTCGGCCCTCCCTCAAAGAGACACCCTGTAGTCTTGCATTTCCATACTGTCTTGTACGGGAACTCCTAACCTCCTGGGCAGACAGGTGGTTGGGAATGGTTGCACCACCAGTGACAAGCGCTTCCCGAGCTCCCAGCCGCCGCCAAGGATGCTGGTGAGCTCCGCGTTTGCCTTCCTCTTTCTCTTCCTCTCTTCCTCTTTGATCCCCAGTACCAAAAAAAAAAAAAAAAAAAAAAAAAAAAAAAATCACTTTTGTGTGCGCCTTTGCTTCTCTTCTTAGAAAACCAAAGATCGGGCTCCTTTTTTTTTTCTTGTAGTTTTTTTGAGAAGGTATAAGACACACGTAACACGGAGTTTACTATTTTAGTCAGTTCAGAGTCATTAAGTACCTTTGCATTGTTGCACAATCGTCACGCTGGCCACCTCCAGAATTTTTCCATCAACTTAAACTAAAATTCTGTACTCATGTAAGAAAATAATTCCCTACTCCCCTACCCTCCCAGTTATCCCCTAACCCCTGTAACCACTACTCTACTTTCTAACTCTATTAACTCATGTACTCTAGATACATCATATTAGTGCAAAGGGGAAATATTTGTTCTTTGTGTCTTAGTTCTTTGCTTAATATTCATGTATGGGAATTTCCTTCAAAGGCTGAGTAATATTCCACTGTATGGATGTACCACACTTTTGTTTATTCACTCATCCATTGATGAACATTTTGATGGTTTTCTTCTTTTCAGTTTCTCAGTTTCCACTCAGGACTTTGTAACACTATGTGAAGTAGTTGCTCAATAAATTTAAAAAAAAATCACTTTTGGGCCGGGGATTTAGCTCAGTGGCTTAAGTGCCTGCTTGGCAAGAACGAGGTTGTGAGTTTGATCCCCGGTACAAAAAAAAAAAAAATCACTTTTGTGCACCTGTCCCACACCCAAAATTCCAGAGAAATCACTTTTCCCAACAGAATACACTCATAGGAATAGTATCCCCTGTGGCTGCCTTCTGGGTTTCGAATGCCAACCTGTTCAGTTTTGAGACTTTCAGGTGCAAATGCTGGACATTACCTTTAGTAAAAACGTATACCTGGGAAGTGCCCCAGAATGAGTTCCAGGCAAAACTGTGATCATCCCCATCCCTGCCCCATGCGTTTTACACCCTTTTAATACTTTCGTGCCTGTCCCAGGCCCAGGAGCTCAGGATAGCCTTAACATGTACCCTTGGCCATCTAGCCTCCCCTACTTTGGCACTGTTCAGTGGTATGATGCCTTACTTCCCACTAAGCTAATTTCAAGGTCATAGCGGCTGTTGCAGCGAGCACCTCCATGTGATGGCTGAGGGAATGGGCTCTGACAGTGGCTGCTGCATTTGTGGGGTCATGACAGAACCTCCTCATCCTCATACCCCAGCCTCTTTAAGGTGGGACTTTGTGGGTGACACTCTCTCCATCTCTGACTACCTGAAAATCTTGTGGTGTGTCTGGCTGTCCCCTCAAAGCCTTGCGCTGTCATGGGGGGTGCTTTTTAGAGGTGGCTGGGTCCAGAGTGTGTGATGCTGGGATTGATTCATGGCGCAATGCTTCAAGTAAGGGCACTAGACTAGGGGTGTGTAATTACTAAATTAGTCCACTGATTGGTTTGGCACCTGCCCCAAATCAGGTAGTCAAGGCAGAATATAAGAGGGACAGAAAGAAGCTGCTGTTGTCATTAGTAGGTTGCTACCATCTGCCTGCAGAAACTGTTTCTCCCCTGCCATCCACCTCTGCCATGAACCCTGCCTTGGAGGCAGCCAACTGTGGGCTGAAACCTCTACAAACTGTGAGCTAAATAAACCTTTCCTCTTTTACCTTTGGATGTTGGGTATTTTGTGTCAGTAGTGACAGAAAAGTAACTAAGACACCCTTCATGGTCTTTTTTGCTTTGGCAAAGAGCCAAAAATCTTTTGGTGCCAGGTTGGGTAAATAAGGTGGATGAGGTCACACTGGAATGTTTTGTGAGCCTGCTGTTCCTTTAGATGGCACTTAGGCACCAGGAATGTATACCTCAGCAGGCACAAGTGCCTGTCTGGAGAGCACAAGGTCCCGAGTTCAGTTCCTAGTACCAAAAATGAACAAACACATAGATGGCACTCAGCAGCAGCTTTCACCATATTTTTGATCATGCCTTCTAAAGATATGAAAGATTCTAGAACTGCCCCCAGGAAGTTGCAAGAATGATGAGATTGGTGGGTTCAATGCGAGGGGGTGTATTTTAAGGGAAATTAATGGCAATCTGTCTTTTACTGTAATGTATTTTGAAAATGTAAATAGTTCCTGTATATTTTGATCTCCCCTTGTACAATGAATTAGTCCAGTTTTCAATGGTGAGTCTCTAGGTAGTGTGATGGGAGTTGAAAATCTTTCATAAGAAAGATATTTTAGTGGCTTCCAGGTCTTACCAGGGAGCCTTTCCTTGTACAAGAGCTCCTTAGACAAGTGTTTTGTGGCCTGAGCAGGATTCAGAAATCCTCAAGAATTCAGAAAGTCAGCAAAGGTCTAAATCTGTGTTTTATAACAGCAAAATTATTTGCACTGACTCAGGGATTTTCATTACTAAGTTAAGGTGAACTAGTCTTGCCTCCTAAACCCACCACGCAGACTATTTAGCTCTGTATGTCAGTGGCACATGTTTAAATTTCAAGCTCCAAAGTCAAAAGTTCAAAACCTATTTTATCATGAATTTAACTGTAGAATATACCAATCCCCAGTCCAGAGAGGATACCTCATTTTGGGGACTACCTTTAACAAAAAGAAAATTCTCAAGAGTGCATATTTGCTGCTCTGTAACCTTCTGGTACTTGTTTGTACTGTTTTTGAAGTTAATTTCCAGGAAATAATATTTGAAATTCTAATATGAGTAGAATAGAGATACTATATTACGTGTTGGATACCCCTTATTCAAAATTCTTGGGACCAGAAATCTTTTGAAGTTCTTATTTTTCAGGTTTTGGAATATTTACATGTGTTAAGGATAAGACTCAAAGCTAAACACAAATTCGTTTATGTTTCATATGTCCCTCATATACACCTGTGTAGTTTAAAGATAATTTTATGCAGTATTTTTAGTTTGCCTGTATTTTTACCATGACCTGTCACATGAAGTCAGTTATAGAATTTTCTACTTGTGTCATGTCAGCACTCAAAAACACTTGAATTCAGAATGCTCAGCTTGCATTGTATCTAGAAAGCACATTCATTTATTTCCCACTTGTAGTTCACCTATTGGCTGTCTGTGAAGAGAAATTTCAGTGCTTGGGAAGGACAAGGCTCTTTAAAGTAATTTTTAGGATACGGCTATCTACAAGACACATTGAAAATGAAAAGGATGCTCCTGAGGTGATGAGAAAACCTTCCATGAATTATAGTTGATGTGTGTGTGTTTAAAATGTGTACAGTGCCTCACACACACCCCATCACACCCCATTCCGTATTGCCAGATCTACGGGCTTAGACCAAGACAGAACCATCACCTTCCTGCTACACCTAAACACAAAACTGAATCTTCCATGTCTACTCTCAGGGCCACTACTTTACATCTTGCCTGTTGTTTTGTTTTGTTTTGTTTTGTTTTTTACCCTCCTTGCCTGTTTGACACTGAGCCGGAGGTGGTCAGTTAAACTGAAGTGCCAGCGCCTTTCTGTGGGAAGCATTCTCTGCAGGCTCCACTAGAGGCACGTGAGAGTACCTTTGCTAGGCAGCTTTGGTTGGCTCCCTTCCCGGGCAGAAAACTCTGGAAAAGGGCCTGAACTTACAGAATTTACAGAAGAGTAAATACAAATAATGAATGATCACTACTAATCAGAGACATACGAAATATGTAAAGGGAAACTCTATCAAGTAAGCAAATTACAAGAGAGGGGATGTGATGATAGGAACTCACACACCACCTGTGCAAACAAAAAGGTGCAAACCTTTTAGCAAACAACTTGGCACCACAGACCTTGGCTCTGGTGCCCATTTCTTTTGACCTACAACTCTATACTAAGGAAATAACCACAAATACTAGCAACAATTATGTATAAAATGTTCTTTACAGTCATTTTTTTAAGGGAACAAAAACTGAAAACATTTTAAATGTCTAAGATTTAAATATATTACTATATATTCTTATAATGGAATATTTTTAATCATTAAAAATTAAGTCTGAAACATTTTAGTAACTTGAAAAATTACTTGAAGATTAACATTAATATACAAATTTTCTTAATTATTTACTACACTATATATGTCAATATAATACTGGAAGGAAATAGATAATAGGTCAATTGATTGTCTCTGGTAGTGAAGTTGAGGGTGGTTTTTATTTTGTCATTTATTTTGTACTTTCCTGTGTTTTCCAAATTTTTTGTAATAAACAGTTTCCAAGATGCTGAAGAGACATGAGGATCACAGTTATTGTACAAATGGAACATTTGGAACATAATTATTAGAACAGATAAAAATTTAAAGTAAGCATGATAAACATAAGATTTAAATATATTACTATATATTCTTATAATGGAATATTTAAATGTAGTAATATATTTAAATCTTAGTTTAAAGTAAGCATGATAAAGGAAAGAAGAGAACTTAATAGTAAAAGTAAAAGTAAAATTGTTGTAATAAATAATTATACATTATATTGTGTGCTAGAAGTTGAATTCAGAGCTTCATACTAGCACTCTTACACTCTAACCCTATAATAATTTGTTTTTAAAAACATTAGTGGAGACATTAAGAATGAGGAAAATAGTAAATGAAAAAGAAATAAATATATGGGATAAATAGCAGAATGGGTACAATCCACAGAATGAATACAGTAAAACAACAGTTTGAGTCTGAAGATAAATTTGGGAGACACTCCCAAAAGCAGAAAGAAGAGAAAAATTTTGGTTCATGAAATCATTTAGGTGACTTTAACCAGCACTAAGAGAAAATATAACAGAGCAGAGCAGAATAGAATGGGACAAGAAAAGTAGAGAATGGAGTAGAATAGAATAGACAAATATTATTGCATAGCATTTAATGCTAAAGGCTGTTTTTGACGCCTTTACTTCAGTTATTGTTGCACATTTATGTGTGTATGTACACTGAGTTGCTATCTAAAATGAATCGCTGTGAGAGTCACAGTAAGAAAAATGTTTGAAAGCTACCATTTTAAAACAATGTATTTTGATATTCTTTTCTGGAACTCTACTCGTTAATTACTCTCTCTTCATTCTCATCTCAGCTTTACAAGCTTGTTTCAACCCCTTGAACCTAAAAATGAAAAGAAACAAAAATACTCCTTTCCCTTGTGCCAGTGCAAGAGTGTGTCTGCCCTTCCTTTCACTGCCTAATTGTTCCAAAGTCTGGTGTGTCCCCAGCCATCTCTTAGTCATTCCACAGACCCTCACAGCATTACTCCTGCCCTGCACCCCCTCTGCCATGTTAATCAGTGTGCTAGAGGGAGCCTGCCCATGCAGATTTGGAGAAAGCTGAGTTAAATGAAGAAAGCAGCACACTGGGCTGCAGCTCCTTGCAGTTGTGAGGTTTGTCATATACATGTGATCCTTCCAGAGGTGTATAGTATGCTTTAGTTACGTTTCTCTCATTGCTGAGACAACGTACCCAACATCCAAAGGTAAAGGAGGAAAGGTGTATTTAGCTCACTGTTTGTGGAGGTTTCAGTCTATAAGCAGCTGGCTCCAAGGCAGGGTGGATGGCAGAGGGGCAACTGTGCATGGCAACAGAGGACAGCAAAATCAACACAAGCAAAAGGGAGGAGCAAGCCTCTTTTCCTCCCTTGTATTGTATGTAGGGTACCTACCCTAGAATGGGTGTAGCACTCACATCCCCAGTTTCAGCGCTAGACAATGAATCAATCACAAACTCTAGAGTCAGCCACCTCTGAAAAACGTTGCCCCCCACCCCAAGACCACATAAGGCTTTGTGGAGACATCCAGACACAAACCATAACAAGGTACGTTTTCCAAATTTGTTTTACTACATTGGGAAATGGATCTTACTGAAATAATATAATACAGAGATAACAATGACTTTGTAAATGCCAGGCCTGATGATTCTTCTCTCTCTTTTACTTAACAAATACTTATTGTGTACTATGAAGCAGGCACCATTCTAGGCATTTGGGACGTGTCAGTAAACAAATAGAAAAAAACTTTGTCCTAAGGAATTTTTATATACTTAGAAAGAGATAGAGTATAAGAAATAAATAAGACAAATATGTTAGTTATGAATTAATTAATTATAGTATTTTAGAAAGCAAAATTTGCTGTGAGGAAAAATAACAGAGAGTAAGAGGACATGGAGAGTTAAAATGAATGAGTTCTAATTTTAAATAATGACCAAAGACTTGAATAATGATACAACTGGATCATTATTGAATATCAGGGGAGGAGAAGTCCCAGCAAAAGGAACAGTTAGGGCAAAACCCTAAGGCAGGAAGATGCTTGTCAAAATTAAGTGATGGCAGGAGGCCAGCATGGTGGGGCAGGCAAGAGGAAAACAGTACAGAAGTGTGGAGTAGGAGATGGAGTCAAAGAGAAATATTCTCTAAGGACTTAGGCTTTTACCTTAAGTGAAATAGGGACCCACTATAGGGTTTTGAGGATAGTGGGGATCTGATAGAACTTAAATCCTTGTAAAGGATTCTGCTGGATGTTCTATTAAGTATATCCATACTGGGTATTGCCGCAAAGAAGGAACAGGTCAGGAGAGTGTTGCAGCAGTGTAGGTGAAGTCTAGTGCTGGCCTGAGCCAAGGAGGTAGCACTGGAGGTGATCAGCAGTGGATGAATTATGACCATTTTAAAATGGAGCTTATCCTCCCCTCCCTGGGGGGCGGCTGTGAGTGTGGCAGACTTTCAGCGGGCCGAAGGAGAGAGACCCTGGCGCCTAGGGACCCGCACTATGCGGTTGACCAGGGGTGCTGGGAGAACAAGGAACTCCTCCCCTCTCTGGGGGGTGGCTGTGAGCCTGCCAGTGCACAGGCTGAGAATCAGACATCTCATGTCGTCCTGTCCCCTGTCCCGTGTCCCCCCCCCACCTTAGCAAGTGGGAGCCAGTGAACTACACATCTTGTGAAAAGATTGGCTATGTTATTTAGTATGAGCTCCCCGTATGCAAAGATATGGACAAACATTTGGAAGAAAACAAGAGACAATATGACAGATAGTGAAGATCTCTGGTTGTCTAGCTTTGAAATTTATGCTCTCTTATGTCCCGTTCTGTTCTGTTTTGTTGTGTTTAATTTTACCCCCTTTAAAATAAAATTTTTTAAAAAAGATAAAATGTTAGTTTTTCCAATGAGTGTGAGATGGTTCCTCTCAATTCTCAACAGCATTGGTCAGCTTGGAAGTCATTCATTTCCCATGCAATGCATAACAGTGTGCACCAGATGAATTTTAATAGGAAAATATATTCAAGAAGTTTTCAGGTCTTCCCAGCATAGTGAATTATAGAGAGCCTTTCTCAGTCCTTATCTTGGTCCAGGAAGTTTATATTTGTAATCCTATGGAAAAGTTATTGGAATTCCAGTAAGTTAATTCTAATCTACCACTTCCAGTGCAACCCACAATGAGCACAAAGACACTAAAACATATTTAAAGTTATGGGGAGCCAAGGGTCCTAAGTCCAGCCAAGATAGTAGTTCACCAAAACAAGGGCCTGATCCTAGGGCTCATCCTGGATTTTATTGACCCAAGAAGAAGGGAGTGCCTTGAGGATGAGTGACTGTGCGAAAGGCAAAAAGTATTGAGTGCTGTGAGCTGGGTAGATAGTTGGCCTGAGATTACCTTTGCAATATGCAGAGGGAAAGATAGGCAGAAAGAGTAATCTGCATAACACAGTTGAGATAGCATCTAGTGTTTCAGGGTTGGTGCTTCAGATGTATAAACTTTTCTGCCCTGTGAAGTCATAATCCTTTATCTCAAGGCTCAGTCTCAGTTGACAGCAGTGGGTGGTGGCTCTTCATCCTGCCTGTTCAGCCATGTTTTTTGAGAGTCATGGAGTGAGGAAACAGCAACTGTTACCTAGCTTCAAAAATTATGCATCAGTACCTCATCCAGCCCTATTTATATTGCTTAAAACCAATTGAAGGAATAAAGAAATTCTGTCTTAGTTACTTTTCTCTTGTTGCTAAGACAAAATACCTAACACTCAAAATTAAGGAAGGAAAGGTTTATTTAGCTCAGTTTGTGAAGCTAAATAATCAGCTAGCTTCAAGGCAGGGTGGCATGCACAGGGACAATGATTCTAGGAGGCATATGGCAGCAAAAGCAGCAGAACATAAGGTCATGGAGACAGGAAGCAAAAATTTTACTGGTGGATCACTAGGGGTAATGGTGAGTGGTACCATTCCTACTTCCACCCCTTGATTCCTGGATCCATGAATCCTGACTATGGGAGACATATTACTATATAGTGGATGCTGATTCAAAGCATACATTAAAGTATTACAAAGCATACATTAAAGTAAAGTACGTTAAAGGTATTAAAGTACCTTATTCCACTCCTGGCACCAAATTCTGTCTTGGTTAATTTTCTCTCATTGCTGGGACAAAATATCTGACACCCAAAATTAAAGAAGGAAAGTCTCACAGTTTGTGGAGGTTTCAGTCCATAATCAGTTAGTTCCAAAGCAGGGTGGCATGATACCAGGGCAACACATCAAGCCAGCAGAAGACAGCAAAAGCAACAAGAGCAAGAAAGGCAGAGCAAGCCTCTTTTCCTCCCTTATATTGTAAGCAGGCTGCCCTCCTCCCCTACTTCCAGGTGGGTGTAGCACTCACACCACCTACCTGCCCTCCTTTTATAAGGATAAGGACATTTACAAAGTAAGGACTCTGGATCCCTGCTGAATTGCTTAGTTAAACTTCTAAACTTCTCAAGTTGACACAATGTGTTGACCATTACAATCGACCCCTTGTCAGCTTAGCAACCAGACACATTTCTTTAAATCAGTCTCCAGATACAAAGACATGCTTATTTTTAACATTCCACAACTTGAGCATTATAACTCAGGTTTAACAATCCTTAAGAACCAGTATTAAGTCTATCAACGTTATATTACACTAGTACCACATTTTGTCCCTGACCCCACAAAACCTCATGCACATCCCTTTATTCAAAAAGCATTTAGTACATCTGCAAGAGTTGCCAAAGTCCTAAGAGTTTCAGCATTACTGAAAAGTCCAAGTCCCAAGTTTCCTCTGAAATTTAAGGAAAACTCTTAGCTATAAGCCCCTGGACAAGTGAAAACAAGGTTAAACACTTACAACATACAATGGTACAAGAGAAACATTTTCATTGCAAAAGTTATGAACAGGGGGGTAAAGGATTGGGGCAAGTCCAAAATTCAGCAGGGAAAACATTAAGTCCTGTAGTTTCACCTCCAGATTCTGAAGCAACCTGTAGCAAATTGTGAGCACCAAAGGCCTTGAGTGATTACACCCCTATGGCTCTTTTGGTGATTGTAGCTCCCACAGCTCCTGTCTTGGGCTAGCTTTGCTTCCTCCTTGCAGTTTTCCTCAGATGAGCCACATTCCTGGCTTTTCCAAACTTCCGGAGTCTCCACTGCACCTTTGGTTTCACACTCATAGCTTCACACACTGCCCTCTCAGGGGCATAGTGTCTGGCTTCCCAGGCCTTCTGAAATCAAGGTAGAAGCCTTTTTAGCCACCTAACTCTTACATTCTGTGTGCTCTTAAAACCACTACCACATGGATGCCGCAAAGGTCTGCTGCCAGCTGGAGAAGTAGACAGGATTTCCTCTCTCTTGGCTGTAGAGGTCAAGTGCCTGGATCGCTGAGCACTCTGAATCCAATTCTGAGGAAAAATTTTCTATGCTGTTGCCATTCTAGCACACGGTGAAGCCACTGCCATTCTGGAACATGGTGCTCTGTGGATTTCTCCTCAACATAAAGTTTTTCACTTTTTCAGTTTTGATGTTTCAAAGGGTAGAGGCTTGCTGCTTCTTGTGATGCCCTCAGGCCATCTTTTATATTCTCTTGTTCTTTCTCAGCACTTTAGATTCCCTTAGCTGTATTGTTGCAGTCAACAGCTTTATTGGAGCTTGCATTCTGGCCAAACTCAAAGCATTTTAAATCATCCTGCTAGATTCTTTGCTCTTGACTCAGTGTGTAAATCTAGCTAAAAGCCCCTAACAATAATCATGCCACAGACTCAACATTCAACTCCCTTGAAATTTCTTCTGCTAGATTAAGTAGTACACCACCACCCTTAATCTTAGTCTCAGGCAAAGTCCTTGGACACAAGCAAAATACAGATGAACTTTTTGCCAAGCCATAACATATATCGTCTGGAGTCTAGCACCCAATGCAGTCCTTCCCAGCAGAAACCTCCCAAACCTTGTTTTTACCAGCAGGTTTTCTATTAGCCTTTTGGTCTTCTGAGCTCTGACCAGAATCTCTCACACAGAACAGCCTAAGGTATTCTAGTTCTGCTTTTTCGGCTGGCATCTCAAAACCTTTCTAAGCTCTTCCCAGAAGTCATTCTCAAAGGGTCTTGAACCATATGGTCAGGTACAGGCATAGCAATGACCCCACTTCTGGTACAGATAGAACACAAGATATACAGATGTATAAGAAACTACAAGATTGGGTTATGATGGTCATCTACAGAGTCAGATGTGGAAGCATCTACAGTGGGTCTGTATGTTGGAGGTTGAAAGGTCTAACCCAAGGTCTGGAGCTTACTGTGCAGTGTCTTGTGCCAGTCCGTATCAGGAAGCTGATGGGTCTGCAATGGAAGGCTGAACAGTCTGTGCCAAAGGCTGAAGAGTCCCAGGCAGAAGCTGAGAGGTCTGTGCCAGAAGCAAGGAGAAAATGTCAAAGCTGAAGGCAAAGACTGGAGCTCCTCTGAAGAACCAGCAATCAGTTCCTCCTTATTTGCCTTTTGTTGTGCAGGCTACTTCCCTTGGTTGGATGTAGCACTCACACCACCTGCATGCCCTCCCCTTGCACAGGTTGAGGATGTTAAAAACTAAAGACCCTGGCCCCTGCTGAATCACTTAAACTTCTGACCTTCTCAAATTCACAAAATGTATCAACCATAACATCAGTACATGGAGACAAGACTGCGTTCAGCCAGGGAGGGTCATCCAGGTGGTTCTCCACACTGAGTAAAGCCCTGCAAAGAATGAACAAGTACAACAAACCTCTGAAGTTCTACTCTTATCCCGGAGAGACTTCTCCAGTGAGCCCACCTCTATAGACAAGATGCTTCCCAAGAACAAAGCTATCCCTTCACTGAGTGGGGAAAGACAGGGCTGAGGAACCTTCTGGGAGCAGTCAACATGTCCACAGTCTTGATTAAGGTGGTGGCCGCAGCAACATATTACACATATGTAAAGAAAATTCCAAATTTTACACTTTAAATCTTTGAAGTGCATTGTATGCCAGTTATTCTTGAATGAAGCTGAGGGTTTTTTAAATCCCCCCTGCCTCACATAATTTGGAATTTCTCAAAAATGGCTTTTGTTTAAAAACAAATCAAGGCAATGTTAAAAAAAAAAAAGAGCAATTTAGGAAATGCCGAGGTGGATTTACCAGCTGCATCTTCTCATGTGTGCATATCTCACCTGATGACTGTAGGTACTGGTTCACATGGGCTCCTGTCCCCTTTCCTGCCCTGCCCCTAAAGGATCCAGACACTTAACTTGTGGTAAGTCAGACAGGCAGTGCTGTCTAGGTGTGCTGAAATTTTAGTTCCTACCACAATCGACTTCTACTTTCTTTCCACTGTGAGATCACCCAATGCTTCTCACCCCCGACAGTTGGAACTTTTGTTTTTGCCCCAGACTCTGCTCCAAAGAGGGAACACATTACCCTGGTTCCTCTCTTGTTCCAGGCAGGTTGCCTTAGCTGTCTGGGAGGTGATTCTGAAAATCCTGCCCTCACCCCCTGAGCCACTATTCCCTCTCCTGCTTGGTTTCTCTGAAATACATTCATTAATAGGATACTGAATTGACCCATCTGAGTCACTTATTGTCCTTGCCTAATGTGTGGGCCTAACTGTCACTTAGGACCAGGATAAATGTAGACCATCATCTAGGGTCTAAAGTAACAAATGGCTTCCATAAATATACCAACCATATCAGATAAAAAGCTGTGAACAAAAATAATTTTAAAGATACACTACAAGCCAGTATGTAAGAAATTACTACCAAATTTAGGGGTTTAAAAACAACCATTTTATTATGCTCACAAATGTATTGTCTCACCATTCTAGAGGCTGGAAATCCAAGATTAAGGTAACTTGATTTCCAGCAGGCTTGGTTATTTCTGAGGGTTAGGAGGGAAGGGTCTCACACATCTGTGTGTCTTGGTGCCCAAAGGTCCCCCTTTTTATAAGGATACTAGTTATACCAAATTGGGGACATCCTGATAACTTCCTTTTAACTTGATTACATCTGTGAAGACCTATCTCCACACAAAGTTACATTCTAGAGTACCGGATGTTAGATCTTAAACCTGTGACTTTTTGAGAAAACACAACTTAATCCTTACAAAGAACATAGACCTAACTCTCAATATAAAGAGTGAAAAAATACACTATGTAAAAAATACATGTGGAAGATGTTGTTACTGCCACCGTTGGAAAATACAATAGTCCACATCATGATATAAAAGTTCAGTGATGAGAATCCATGGCAGTTCGCACCACATATTTCACACGAAGGACCTCACAACAGAGAGCATAAATTTCCCAAATTACATGCTTTATTTTGTGAGGTCATTTATGTTTCCTATTTATATGTTTCCTATTTTTGTAGTGGGATAAGAACTCACACGAACTGTCAGGTTCTAAACAAGACACTTGTAAGTCCATGGCTGACACTTTTCAAAGGCAATGAAAGGCTAAGCTTCAATAGTCAGCACTTCCTAGAAACACTTACAGTCAGTTATTATTTCTGGCATGAGCAGTCTCTCCACTTTGAGCTCCTTTACTGATTTGCTTATTTATAGGCATCATTCAGCCTTGACCAATCTTGTCTTCACTCAGAGGACTCTAGGCTTGACAGTCCTCTGTAAAAAGTGAATTTAAGCCTTTATTACCACCAAATTAAAGGAGGAACAAATATTAACAAGTACTTGTTATAACAGCAAATTTACTTCTCAGCCTTTTGACTAAGATTTTAAGTATATAATAGTAAATATATTATGCTTTACTTGTTGTTACTATCATTATTTCTTGAGAGGAATCTTATAGTGAAAAATGAACTTCACCCATAGACTGTTAGTGCTCCTGCCAAACCCAAAAAGATATTGGCAACTTTTATTGTTCCAGTGTACCTCAGCAAACTTTCTGCAACACCAACCATTAAATAAAGATGGCACAAAAGCTAATCTGTGTTGTCCTCTCAAAACCCTAAAATTGCCTTTTAGAGGACCTACTTATCTATCTATCTATCTATCTATCTATCTATCTATCCCCTCATCTCCTGGATCAATCTCCAGGTGCCTTTGAGGCATTTCTCATTCTCCCTATTTTGACTTTCCTGGTTTCTTTCCTCCCATTTAGCCTTCTGCTCCCTACTCACCTGAGAAGCACACATCACTGGACCCACAAACACCTACAGAATTAGAACCTCACAAGTGGGGTTCAGGCATTTACTTTTCTTTGTTTGTTTGTTTCAGAAGTTTCCTAAGTGCTTTTGGTGATCATCTACAGATCAGCGTGCTAAAATTCAAGTTTATTAAGCTGAATATAAAAAGGCTCTCACTTCTGCCTACTATAATAATCACATCCTTTGCTCCTTCCACTGAATGGCTTTTCTATTGATAATATTGAGCTACGAGAGCTCAAAATGCTTGCTATAAACCCTCGTTCCACTGAGACCCTACCTAAGCAAAAAAACCCTTTACCCATTGCAACCACTGCTGTGGTTTGAATATGGTTTCTGAGCCCTGAAATTCATGCTGAAATGAGTCTCCACAGAGACACCAGCACCCACTGGGGCACTGCCCTCTTGAAGAGATGAATGCCTTTCTCCCAAGAGTGGAATGTTACACAGCCAGGCTGCCCTTGTATTTGTCTCCCTTACTTGCCCTTCTGCTTTTCTGCTGGAGATGAAGCTGTACCAAGCCCTTGCTAGATGTGACCTCCTGGTTCTGGGCTTCCAGTTTCCAGAACTGTGAGGTAAATAAACTTTTTTTCCTTTATGGCTTACCCATTCTCATATAGTCTGGTACAGAAACAGAAAATAGACGAGGTAATTGCCAAACAACTTACTTTCCTCTGAAAATCCAGCTCTAGTGTCTCCCTCCATGGAACTTTCCTGGACCACTTGGCCTCCACCCCTCTGTATGCCCACTGTACAGAGCTCACATGACAATCAGCACTCACAGCGGAAGTAAACTTGCCACTCTGTCCCCTGCTAGATCACGTGCCCCTTGAAGGTAGACTTTATGTCACTGGTTCATTGGTACCCTCAGGAGCTAATTCAGGGCCGGCTGTCTCTTTTGTACAAGCTACTGGTATCACATTCACTAGACTGTTGTGTGTTTCTTTATTGAACCTAAAGTGACAAGGGGCATTTTCTCTCAGCATGTAACATAGTACACACTAATTTTCTTTCCTTAGCAAGCAAGCAGATCCCTATGTACAGGAAAACAGGTTTTGCTGTACCGCGACAAACCTGAAGAACACTAGTATCTAAGAAACTCGTCCCATACCAAGGTCCTCCCTGGCAACCCCCAGCATGGACAGTGGCCCTGCCTCTCCTCCCTCTCATGTTTCATGCTCTCACTTTATTTATGCTCCTCTCTGTCTGCTCCTCTGCCATCTCTCCCTTGGTTGTTCTGTTGACCAAGACTATAGCTGCGGTACACAGCAGCCCCTTCTAATTTCATGCCATCAATTTCCAGCCACACAAGCTTTGCAGATTGTATAAAACCGCAGTCACATCAAGAAATTTGGCCTTGCTCGTCCAGAGACTTGGAGTTTAGTATTGTCCTTGCTTTTTGCTCTGGCTAGTCGCCAGAAGACCAGCAACAATGATATGGCAGCTACTCTTAGCTGTAGGGGGCAGCAGAGCGCTTGTGGTAGACTGCAGATTCAGTAGGTCTGAGATGCGGCTGGTGGATTGTGTTTTTAAACTTTTCCTACATGAGGCTGATGCTGATACAGGAACTACATTTTGGGAGTGTCGGGGGTGGGGTGGGGGTGGGATGAACTATGCCCTGACTTGTTAAACCCAGCTGGAGAGCAGTTCAAATTTACCTTCCTATGAGGCATAGTATATGAAACATATCACCTGGAAAGACTTAAAATTTCCAGATGCCCAGGCTGAATCCTGTTAAAATTAAATTGGATTTCCTGAAGGTAGGGCCAAAATCAGTGCTAAAGTTCTCCAAGTGCTTCCAAAGTGCAGTAAAAACAAACAAACAAACAAACACACACAAAAACACAGTGACCTAAACCAGCAACTCCCAACCCTTGGCACACGTTAGAGTCACAGGGGAGTTCTGAAATGTCATCCTGCCATGGCCACACACACTCCTGACCCACCAAATCAGAATATCTTGGGTGTGAAGCCTGGGTTTCCTTTTTTTTTTTTTTACTTCTTCCCTTCCTTTGGTTTTTTGTTTGTTTGTTTGTTTGTTTTTGTTTTTGTTTTCCCCCTCCAGTTTTCAAGACTTTTCTAAAGTGAAGTCAGTGTTCAGGACTACTAACCTGTGCCCTGATTATAGTCTGTCATTTCTGTTCCAGCTGAGGAATCCCTTCTAGGTGCTGGGAATGCAGTTCAGCGGTGCAGTACTTACCTAGCATGTGTGAGGCCCTAGGCTTTACTCTTGGCATAGCAAAAACAAACAAAAACGAAAACCAAATCCACTTTGGAACAAAAGAAAGTGGAATGTTAACATGTTGAAAACTAGAAGGGACCAGTCTGCATAGCGTTGGTGGAGATATAAGAAAAAAAAGAAAAAAGAAAAAAGAGTTTTCAGTTCGAATTCCTAGAAACAGAACCTAGAAAATGGCAATCAAGCAACCTGATCCTGCCAGCATCTGATCTCAGACTGGCAGCCTCCTGAACTGTGAGAATAGATTCTTGCTATGGACACGCCTCTCCAGCCATGGTAGTTTATAGCCACCTACACTGACTGTCTTGTCAGTGTAGGTGGCTATAAACTTGTATTGAACTTGAACTTGTATTTAACAAGGCCTATGGGTAATTTTGATGCACCCACCAGGAAGGGAACAATGGGGAAACTAAGATCTTGATTTGCCATCTCTGATATTGATGTGTCTCTTTATTTTAATTTTAAGCACACCATTTCCATATTACTTCTGAAAAAGGAGATTGTAGTCATAGCAGTAGCAGTGTCACTTGACTTCATGTCACGTGTCACAGGCTCAGTGGGAGAATGCAAGCCTCCATCAGCCTCCATCTCTGTGTGTGCTCCGGGCCCTGATCCCCTGGCTTAGCCTGAGGTTTCCATGTCCTTAGCATGATGGCTACAGGTGTCCCCATGTTCTGACAGCCTTGAGCATTTTGTAGCTGCTCAGACGTGGCCCTACGAGGCTGGAGTAATCAGTGCGTCTTAGGAGGCCCCTGTTGACTCCTGTTTGCCCATTTTTTGTTCTCTATTTCCTCACCAGATGAGGTCACAGACTCTGATCTTCATGCGAGCCTCAGTGCCTTAGCCAGCACAGCTGGGGAGCTGGATGGGAGCCATTTGGGATTGAACACATCAGTGTTTTACCAGAAGCCAGAGTTTCCCTCTTAGCCTGCAGAATCACGAAATAATAAGTAGCTCGCTGCCTCCACCCCTACCCCAGAACCCTTAATGAAGGGATAGCAAGGGCCTGGAAGAGTGTGAGGCCCAGAGCCTGTTAGAAAGGGACCACACATGAGATGTGGAATGATGCCTGACAGATAAGTAAACCATTGCTGGTTTTCCGGAAAGGAAGGAAATCTGCTTTCATTGTGATGACATCAGATATTACAAGTGTCCCTAGCACCCTCTTCAACCTGCTTCTCCCTTGCTCACTAGCTGTCCAGTTCTCTGTCCCATCAAGAATGTCCATCACATTTCCAGCTGAGATGGCCAAGACTCAGACCATGCCCAACCTCCTTAGGGGTCAGGGGCCCTTCAGGTCTCAACCTCTTATGATCTATCCGCTTTTCCCACACTCTGTCCTCAATTTCTACCTGATCTCCCTCTCTCCTCCCCCACTGTCCATAGCCTGATTAAATTAGTGTCTTACAAAAGGGATTAAATGCCACCATGGTCTTTGTGCCCACTTCCCAATGTGCTCATCAATTTTGAGCAATACAATCTTTTAAAAGCCTTGCCATATTGATATTGTTTGAATTGCATCTGTATTTGAATTGTTTTTCTTTATAAATTGAATGTTTATTTTCTTTACTGCCTTTTTCTGGGGAGAATTTTTTTTAGCACTCGAGACTGCACCTAGGACTTTCACATTAGGCACACCCCTGGCCTTTCTTTTTATATTTTTTATTTTGAAATAAAGTCTTCCTAAGTTGCTAAACCAACCTGGCCTTGAATTTGTGATCTGCCAGCCTCAGCCTGCCAGGGTGCTAGAGTTATATGTATGTGACCCTCTGTCTGACTGGGGGTTGATTACTATTTATATACTAGAACTTGTTATTTACCCAGAATATTAATCCTAGGTCATATATAAGCAAGTACTTTTCCCAATTTGTCCTTTGACTTTTTTTTCAGTGCAGGAATTTTTTATTTTATGTGGTTAAATTGATGGCTTCCTTCAGGGTCATTCTGAAAAAGTACTTCCCCATGCTAAACCTTTAAAAAATATTTACCCAGACCATTCTGTATAGTTATGTCTCATTTTTTACAATTACTTAAGCTAAAATTAATGTTGTTGTAAAGTATGGGTTAAGATTCTAAAGTTAACTTCTTTCCTCAAATGGATAATTGGTTTTTCTAACATTTATTGAATGAAACTTACTACCATTGCTGATTTAAAGTGCCGGTACATACTCAGTCTTTCTAACTTTTCCACTTATCTATTTATTCTTGTGCCAATACCACAACAGTTTAATTTCTGTAATTTTATGTTTTAATGCCTGCTAGGGCTAATTCAATCTCTTTTTATTTATTAACAGTTCTCAAATATTCTGACGACTATTGAAGACTTTGTCTTCTGAATTAATTTTAGGATACTTTTGTCAAATTTGACTATTCAATTCTTGTCTTTCTAGTGGATATTTGTCCCAACAGTCAATAATCATTACCTAGTACCTACTGTTAAACTGGTCCCATGGTAGATGCTGGAGGTATAAAAACAAATTTGACCCAATTCTTGTTCTTGAAAGGCTTATAATCCCATGTAAGAAATAAATTCCAGTCTGAGCTCAAAGTTCTGAGAACCAGGCGTATCGATGCATTAATAACAATGTATGTTGGTCCATTTTCTGTTGCTGATCATTCGATGCCACAGATCGGCTAAACTACACAGAAAACAAGTGAAGCTTGGTTTACGGTCTGGCTGACAGACCAGGCGCTGTATCAGGTGATGACCGCCTGCTGGCAGTCATGAGGTGGCTCAGGGCATCATATAGCAAGAAACAGGGAGCACATACGTGTGTGTGCACCTGTGTCTCTCTTTCTTCTTAGCAAACCACCAGCATTTAACCAGGGGGCTGGCTCCACTCTGGTAGCCTCATCTAACCCCAGGGCCCCCTCAGAGGCCTCACCTCTAAAGTCCATAACCTGACTAAATTAATATCTCATGGAAGAGAAGCCAACCATATTCAAACCATGGCAGGCCAAGGGCAGATTTTCTTAGCTAAATGGTCAAGGAGCTGAATGGGGTCAAACTTGCGTTGTCATTCTGTTCTGTTTGGCCCTCGGTGGACTGAATGATGCCCACCCACGTGGCGGGTAGCAAGCTATTGTATTCAACCCACAGACTTAAGGCCAATCTCATCCACATACGGCTTTTATCTAGGTGTCCCCCCAAAAGCCTCATGTGGTCATAGATGGGGCTCTTTGGAGGTAGCTGGATCTAGGGTGTGAAGGATGTGATGCTGGGATTAAGAGTACACGTGCCACCAACCCTAAGGGTGGGTAGCCTAGATGAAATGTAAGAGACCAAAGAAGGCTGCTTCGTAGCTGCTTGCTGCTTGGATGCTTTTGGTGTCTTCTGCCTGGCATGACCTGTTTCTCCTCTGCCAACTGTGAACTGAAACCTCCACGAACTGTGAGCTAAATAAACCTTTTCTCCTTTCACTTTGGATGTTGGGTATTTCGTCTCAGCAATGAGAAAAAAGTAACTAAGACACCCTGACAGACATACCTAAAATGTTGAATCATGTATCCAGGCATCCTGTGACCCTGTCAAGCTGACATAATATAGTTAACCATCAAAAGGACTCTAACACTTTTCGGTGTAAGCACTTGGGTAATTTATTTATTTATTTTTGGTACTGGGAATCAAAATCAGGGCCTCACGCTTGCCAGGCACACACTGAACCACTGAGCTACATCCCTGGCCCAGTCTTGGTGAATTTAAAACAAGAGTCTATTACACCATTTTCCATTTTTCCTGCTCACACTAGATTTCTTTTCAGATTGTGTTTCAAATACTGACAAGGGTACAATACTCTTTCCTACTGCACTTCATATCTTCCCAAGCATTATTTTTCTGCTTTATATCATTTACAACTCCTACAGTCATGTGCAGTGTCATAATTTTTGTTTGAAAGAAGTGTAAATGGATTTTTGGCACACCAATGCATAAGTGAGACCACTCATCCAAAATGTTTGGTGACAAAGCCATGCCTAGAAGTCAGGTTTCAGATTCCCAGCCCAGTTCTCTTTCTATCACACAGTATGGCTTACTACAGAAGCTCACGCTTTCTATTTAATGATGTTCAAACAGTGCTGCTCCACCTGTCTTCCACGTACACTAGTATTTTTACAAGATGATGCCTGTAATTCCATCATTCCCTTCCTCTACCCCTCACCTCTCACCACGGTAATCCAAAGGGGAGTCCTATCTTTTTACATCCCTTTATCCCAAACATACTCAGAGGAAGTGGGGGAAAGGCCAGGGAAGGATGGGTGAGAACCTGGATGGGGACAAAGAGGTGGGGCAGAGGGAAGTGGGCAAGGGTTCGAGGGCTTGTGGCCAAGGGTGCTTCCTGCTTATGGTTGCCAAAGGTCCCCCGCATGCCTAGGCACTAGTTGCCCATTTCCTTTCCCACCACCACTATTACAGCTTCAGAACAGAACTTCATTCCTTCTCTGGTCGACTGGCAAACTAAATTCAGACTCAGCTTTTCACCTTCTCAAATACACCTTTTAATAAAATTCTACAGAGGGCCAGGGATTTAGCTCAGTGGCTCAAGCGCTTGCCTGGTAAGCATGAGGTCGTGAGTTCAATCTAAAAAAATCTACATAGAGTCTTACGGTGTATTTTAGTTTTAAATGTTTGTATTGCTAGTAGCTGTGGAGAAAGGGACAGGGACTGAAAACAAAACAGAACAACAACAACAAAAAAAACCACACCAAAAACCAACAACTCCCTCTGAGTCCCCCTTTTGTTATTTCATGCAGATATTACAGAGAAGGGAAGACACTGCCAAGCCCAGTTTTTCTTGGGGGCCATTTGGGACAGATTTATCTGCAGCTCTTGCTGACCTGAACATCTTATTTCTGGAGCTGAGACGAGAGAGGCTGAGTTTGGGTGAAATGGGGGATGGGATGGGTGCTTCCTCGACTCACAGTAGGGGTGGGTGGGGCTGAGAACAGCTGTCAGAGTGGTGTTCTCCCTCTTCTTAAGTCTCTAGACCTCACACTGGCCCAGGGGGAAGAAGTGAGAAGCCCAAGAAAGTATGATATGGGCCAAAATAAATGACAAAAAAAAAAAAAAGGAACTCTGAAGTCCAGAAACTGGGAAGGAAAAGCGTTTCCCATAGTGGACCCTGGGGCGGTAGAGATGGGAGGGTTTGGCATTTGGCTCTCATGGCTGTGTGTGGGCTGGGGTGGATTGCAGTTCAGTGACCCAGGTGACTGAGCAGTCAGACCTGTGAGGCCGATTGCAGCGCTCGCTTCTGCTTGTAATGTGTGCACCATCTGTCTGTGCCAGCAGGAGCGCTAATAAATGTTACATGTTGAAACTTTTGCACCAGCTTGTACATAAAAATTCCATATGTCAATTGATGGACTACATGAACACATCTGTCAAAAACAGGTCTCATAACATAACTTAGGACATTCCCAAGTAGCGTTATAACGGCTTCAGCCTCCAAATGGTATGAATTAACTCTCATAAACTAGGTCTATTCTCACTGAGCAAAGGGTTGGGCTGAAGGTCCAGATAATTCAAGTCAAAAATAGACTTTTGCCTTCATTACCAAGAGACCAGTGGCACAGCCTCCCTCAAACTGTGTGGCCAACTCCGTCTTTGATACCACAGGTTAGCGTGTGGCCAAAATGATCAGTGTTTCATGTGTCAGGGGCTTGCAAAGACCATGCTTTGCATTTTTATAGCATTCTGTCATTCCAGTAACATTTACGTACAATGTACACTGACACACATTAAGCAATTAAATCTCAGGTGCTATGTGTATTTTACTTTGAAAAAATTGTGTAGCTCTTGAGAGGGACTGTTTGGGTGCTCTCTCTCTCTCTCTGGAAGGTACAAGAAGGACAATAGAATCCCTGCTTTTAGAAGAAAGCTTCAATAGATACTGAACTTCATGTGCAAAATCTCAGCACATCTATTAACTCTAGGAACTGGATATTTTGTTCCTTTTTATTCAAAGTGATTTTTTTTTGTTTCTGTCCTTTTCTAAAGCTTTAGAAAAGCAAATATGATGAATGAATAAATACATTGGGTGATAGAATCAGGGTCATCAAATATCCTAACATGATGGAAATGGATCTCACCTAGGTGTCAGAAAGCAGGAACTGGGCGGAGAGGGAATTCAGTGTCTGAGCAGGATATGTGGAAAAAGGCACAGGGACTTGAGCTCACCGTGCAGTAGGCTTCCAAAAGTTCTTCTGCCTCCTTAACCCCTCGTGTAACCTCCGAATGCCACTAGCTACGTGTTGGGGAGCTGTCCTGTCTCTGCTCTGTGTCTGATTATTGTGTTCAGACGTGGACACCTCATTTTAACAGCAAGTGGGAAGGATGCGAGTGAGGGAATAACCCGGTGAAATAGTACCTGCCCCTCAGGGGGGAACTGAGTCTCAGCTCATGCCAGGAAAGAGAACCTATGGGTACAGTAGCCTAGGAAAGGACAAGCTTTCAGGGCCCGTCATGTTTAAGAGATTAGATGTTTTGTTTTGGTATGGGAAATTACAACCAATTAAGTGAACTTGACTGGAAGACAGAGTTCAGCTAAAAAAGGAAAAATGTTCTTAAAGTTGCTAGAATGAATTTTCTGTGAGAGTGGTATTAAGTCTTGGAGAAGTAGTGTAAAACAAAAAACTTAGCTATTACAATGGTTTATGGCCCTTCTTATCTCATTCCTGCCCAGCACTGTTTTTCAGTACTTAATTTCTGTTGTTGGGCTTTCTTGGATATCACAAGAACGGTATTTACATTGACATGGAAGATACACAAACTTATACAAGATCACTATCAAAACTATGGCAAATAGATGGCTGTGACTGCAAGATTTTCTCTCAACTGATTGACCTCAAAGCTTTTTCATGAGAGGGTGTGGAATGTGCTTATTGACTGTGTTAGCCGCATTGAGAATATTATCCGTGTTTAATCCTCTGTGCTTTTGAGTGTGATGAGAGTTTCGAGAATGAAAAATGATCAATGTACTGCTGCTTAGTACTACAAAATATATTCAGTCACCATTAAATATGTGAAGTGCTGAAAAGACAGGAGTCAACAATAGCCTAGTAAATATCAAATAGTTAAATTGAAGCTATTTTCTTATGTCAGACAAGTTAAAAGTTAATATTTATGAAATTGTTTCAATTGCTTTACTTTTGCTAGCAAAATAACAATTCTGAAATTTTTTAAAGAAATTGATTGCATCACTGTTATTTACTTATATAACTACAGTTTGTATGTAATTTGACATATAATAATTACCAATAAAATACACTCAAAGCTACTTAGGAAATACAGTTATAAAGATAAGTTAGCCTTTGTTTCCCCTTTAACTAAATTTTTAACTTAAAATTGTATTTTGTTGTTTTTAACACTACAGTAGAGTATTATACTAACATTTTCCATGTATAAAGCAAAGGTATTCATACATACAGTACATAAACACATCTAAAGTATCATTAAAAAGTATTGTGGCATTACAAAATTTTATAGAGAAGCAACTAGGCAAAAAATAAATGCTCAAGAGACTCCATAGAGACAGTACTTTTTTTAAGTTGAGAAGTTCTGAATTAAGGCTATCAGTATACATTGCTATTGTTTTGCCAAGATACATTCCCATCCAAACTTTACAAAGAAGAATGGACTTATTTGTCCTTTCTGTGTCCTCAGAGTCCCTCACTTGTTTTTTTTTTTTTTGTTTTTTTTTTACCCCCTGCTTTCAAATGTCTTCTGGTGGCAGGCTCATTCTTTCCCATTCGGGACCCTCAGTCACATTCCCAGCTTCCATGGTGTGATGACAGTGGTGACCCAGGTTGTGGTCACTCTGTGTTTCGACCCTGACATGTTAATCCTGTGGCAGCATTTTTTTGGTGCCACTTTTGCAGTCTTCATTAAATTGCGACTTATGATTTATTTGCAAGAATGGTGTTTCATTTCCTTTCCTACTGACACCCCTGAAGTGTTTGTCATGTATGTTAAAAAATATAAATTAATTACGTGACATTCATCATTATTGGGTTACTCATCCTTTCAAAGCAACAACCATGAGTCTGTATTTGGGAAATTTTACCTCAACCTCCATGAAAAAGACCTGTCGCTAATTTGTGCAGATGAATAGAAGGTGAGCCTGACTTAATGTTATTACAACTATGTCCTCCACAAACATTTTTTTGAATTAAACTATATTATATGGCCTGATATGTATTTGACTTTTAAGATTTTTACTGGTACATTCATTAGCAATAAAAACTGTTCAGTGTGCCTTGTGATTACATCATATTTAATAGTCCAGGACTTAATAATTTTCAATTTAGTGAATTATTAATTTTTACTTCTTTTAAGATTAATGATTATTATTTTAATTGCACATATTTATGGGGTACAGTGTGACAGGTGAAGTCACAGTCCACAGTGTATCAGGATGATGTATGCCTGTGGTCTCAAGCTACTTGCGAGGCTGAGGCATGAAGATCACTTGAGCCCAGAAGTTTGGGGTGAGCCTGGGCTATACTGTGAGCTAAGGAGTTTGCATTTACTGTGAATATTTGGGTTAAAAAATACTACATTTGGAGATACATGAACATGGTCAAATGACGGGCGACATCTGAAAATACAGACCTGGGAGTAAGGAGTTAAGGTTTGCAATACGAATTCAAACGTCTGCAGAGACTTGATTTGGGAGCTCAGTAAATGGCTGAACTCTCCAGTGTGAGATGGGTAGAAGAGGGAGGGAGAGAGAGGAAGAGAGATAGGCTGAGAGGCAACTAGGGTCCTGTAAAGAGTCTAAAATCAAGGAAAGAAAGAGAGGCCTGGCATGATGGTGCACACCTGTAATGCCAGCAGTCGGGATGCTGAGGCAGGAGGATTGCCACAAGTTCAAGGCCAGTTTGGGTTACATAGTGAGTCCAAGGCCAAACTAGACTGCAGGGTGAGACACTATCTCAAAAAACAAAACAAAGCAAAACAAAAGAAAAAGAAAAGCCAGTCCAGAATCAGAGAAGACCAGGAAAAGAACAAAGGGCCATATTGAGAGTGCCTGTGTCCTCACAGCTGTTGAGAAGGAGGGAAGGGAAATCCTACACTAGATTTTCTAGACAGGCACTGGGGCAATCTTTGTTTAGGTTATTATATGTTACGCGTTAAGTCAGCTAGTGGGCTGGGCTTTATTTTGATCCTATTTGATAGAAGACAGATGTCTAACATCTGGTTCTACAACCAAGTGTGGCCACTGTTTCTGAGCAGCTGGCTGTCATGCCAGGCCCGGTCTCTGTGGAGGAACCACCACTTGTGCCTCTAGACTTTTGAAGGGGAGAGTGGAGAATAGTGTGAAGAATTTTAGCCAAATTACATGAAGGATGGGAGTACTGCTTCTCAGTCTACATATTTTGATGTCGCTTTTCATAACATCAGCAAATATTTGTTATATTCTAAATTTCTTACACAATTTTAGCACGGAATATTGCCTCTGTAACTAATGACAATCCATAGAGCTGCTATGCTTCCTCTTGCTAAGCTGGCTATTCTGTTCATACGTAAGCTGAGCTGTCAGCTAAATAGGGTTGAAGGCCCTTAAACTGACCTACTTCACCCACTTTAGAGTTCGCATTGGTTTAATGAATAGAACAAGTTCACCAAGAATAGCTTTGAATTGTCTGTTTCATCGCTGACAACCCCACACCAACCTCTGCCATTCATTCTGACATGATCTTTTGTGGCTGTTTTCCAAGTTTAACCCTCTTACTTAACAGGCTCCCGGACACCTCCTTTCACCTGGCAGTTACACTCAAAGTCCTTAGTGCATCTTCCCAGATTGTTCCTAATTGTTCCTTCACCTTTGCAGCTTCATGTTCTACCATTTCTTTCCATGTATGGTGTTCTGTCTGGTTCCGAGATGCCCCCTCCAAGGCTCATGTGATCATAGGTGGGGCGTTTCAGAGGTAGCTGGATCTAGAGTGTATGATGCTGGCATTAAGTGTGTGATCCTGAGATCAAGAGTATATGATTACTGAATTAGCCCACTGATTGGTTTGGCATAGTTCCGGGTGTGGATAATATTAGGGAAGGCCCACTCTGGGTGTGAGTGCTAGCTGCCCTAAGGGTGTGCAGCCTGGAAAGAATATAAGGGACAGAAAGAGGGGGGCTGCAGTTGCTTCCTTCTGAAGCTGCTTCACTACTTCATTGCTTGCTGCCTTCTGTCTTCTAACTTCTGCCTGCCACGAGCTGTTTCTTCTCTGCAGTGTCACTCTGCCACGCCACCTTGCCTTGGAGCCAGCCAACTGTGGACTGAAACCTCTACAAACTATGAGCAAAATAAACCTTTGCTCCTTTAACTTTGGAAGGCAGGTATTTTGTCTCAGCAGCAAGAAAAGTAACTAAGACATATGGCTTCAAAACTCCAGTCACTGACACAGCACCTTCACGATTCCTGACATACCCAAGTTCCAAATGTACTATGATTCCTACTTAGCATTTCTAAAAATTGATCCATTTTATGGGCTCCAATAAATGATTTTTAAAAGAAAACTTTAGTGGCCCTGAAGCAAGGCCAGCAGATTGCTGTAGCCGCTGGTCTCAAACAGGAGCCTAAAGAGAATTCTTTCTGTGGTCTGTTGGCCATTTAGGAACTTTGGAAATGGAATGGTCAATTCATCAGAAAGAAATAGCAGGTGAGTATGGCGGACTTTAGGGGGCCTGCAGGGGAGAGACACTGGCACCTCGGGACCTGTACCACGTGGTTGACTTGGGGTGCTGGGAGAACAAGGAGCTCCTTCCCTCTTTGGGGAGCGGCTATGAGTGTGGCAGACTTTTGGTGGCCCAAAGGAGAGAGACCCTGGAGCATCGGGACCTGCACAGTGCGGTTGACTCGAGGTGCCAGGAGAACAAGGAACTCCTTCCCTCTCTGGGGGGCGGCTGTGATCCTGCCAGCGTGTGGGCTGAGAATGATATCTCATGTCTTTGTCCTGTTCCCCGTCCTGTGTCCCCTCTTCTCCTCCACCCTGCTTAGCAAGTGGGAGCCAGTGAACTACACATCTTATGAAAAGATTGGCTATGTTATTTAGTATGAGCTCCCCATATGCAAAGATAAGGACAACCATTTAGAAGAAAAGACACAATATGACAGATAGTGAAGATCTCTGGTTGTTTAGCTTTGAAATTTATGCTTTCTTATGTCCCGTTCTGTTGTTTTGTTGTGTTTAATTTTATTCCCTTTTAAAATAAAGTAAAATAAATTTTAAAAAAAGAAAACTTTATATCACTATCCAAAGTAGCAAAGTAGTTTCAATGACCATAATGTGAAGGTAAGTGTTCTTTAATTCTACCTCGACAATGCTGCCAGCTGAGGTTTTGAGTTTAAGCCTGCTCTCTCTTTAACAGAAGATTAGCAAGTGTCACAAAGGTGTTGTGTGCTAGAACAGCAACAATAGAAAGACTTTCTTGTTACAGAAGAAAGCCTGAAAAAAATTTGGAAAGAATATAACTCTGTGTGTCACTTTGTAATGTATTATTTCTCTGTGAACCTCCTAAAATCTGAATATCAAGTGTGATAAATGTCCCAGGTTTGGGAAAATAGTAGTCTCAGTTAAAACTAGCAGCTTTTCAGGTCATTAGATAAATTGGCCAGAGCAACATATCCAAAAGGAGAATGTGATGCCTCCAAAATTCACAGAGGTTCCCAGGCATTAGATGTAGGAAGGGCCACATGCAACAATTTATTCTTCACCTTTGGAAGGATATATTGATATACCTATATCACCAGACCTCTAGAAATTTCTCTGGAGTAGAATGCCCCTGATTTTTTGTTAGATTTCTCACCCTCTGTCATGCAAGTATATTACCAAAAAATCCAGAGTAATTGCTATTTCTTCACTAGATCCACTCAGCATAATACCATCAATAAAATAGACCGGTACTAAATCTTATGGAAAGGAAATGTAATCAAGATACCTTCAAACTGAATTATGAGCCAAGGATTATCTCAGTGGCATACGTGCCTGTCTGGCAAGTGTGAGGTTGTGAGTTTGATCCTGGAAAAAAAAAAAAAAAAACCAACAAAAAAAAAAAAAGCAAGCAAAATAACTGACTTATGAAAGGGGCTGCGTTATGACAGTGGAAGTATGTTGCTTGCCTTACTGATTCTGGTTGTCTTTACTAAAGGTACAGAGAAAAAGCACATGCCAGGTCAATAATGGCATAACAAGAACGAGGGGAGGTGTTAATTCTTTCACACAATGAAACCACACGTGCAATAGTGACTCCAATTGGGATCAACATTAAGTTAACCTTGCAATTGTCTGCTGTTATTCTCTGAGATGCATCTGGTCTGAGCAGATCAAATAAATAAGCAGAACAGGGCTGTGGTGGGAATCGCCACCCCTGTATCTGCCAGGTCCTTGGTGGTGGCACTGTTTTAGTTTACTCCTTTCCTAGGCAGAAGCAGTTCTAGTGGCTTCCACTTGGTGTTCCCACCATATCCCTCATTTCACAAGTCCAGGAGTCAGTGGGGGGTTCTGTCAGTTGTTGAGTATATATATCCCTATAAGGCATTTTAGAACTGGAGTAATAACCACAGGATGAGTCCAGGAAGAAGCTGAGCCCGCTGTATTCAGACCTGAGTTAAAACTCCTGTAGTCACATGACTTCCATAAACCTGTCCACTGGTTAGTGGAGCAGAGACATTTAGGCTCTCCTAGAAAATGTCAGTTCAGAAGAGAAGAGACAAGATGGCGGACTGGTAGGTAGCAGGACAGAGACCCTCTCTGAGACAGACAGCTCAAATGCCAGAATAAAACACCCTGGAGAGACCCAAACAGAGAGAGATAGACTCTCACAACCCAGAAAGAAACTAAAGCGCAAAAACCCGCTTGAATAAGAGGTCCTGGGGCTACTATTAGTGAAGATAAGATCAGCGAGCACGGCACCCTCCTTGAGACCCCTGAATTCCGCCCAACCTGAACAAGCGATCCGCGCCAAAGCAACTGACTTGAGCCGCCGGAGTGCGGAGCTGAACAGCCCGGCGTGCAGCTCGCCAGGACCGGCACTGCAATAGGACCCACCCAGAGGCACCGTGAATTCCCACCGCAGCCACGCTGAAGTCAGAGGTCGGGCAGTCCAGCAGTTCTCGGGGACACGGTGAGTGATGGGAATAAGACCCTCCCACGGGAAAGGGGAAACCGACTGGACAACATGTTGGATTTGGGCAGGACAGCCCTAACTCCATAAGGAAGTGGCTTCAGCTGGTTACTCCCCTCGCCAATCGGATTGGTGGAATCTGCTTGGACTAGGCCACACCCCTGGCAGGGACCCAGTTACTTCCCTGAGATCAGTGCACACTGATGCAGTGAAGGCCTGCAAAGGTTGACTGGCCCAGAAGGGAGGAGCTAGCGTACACTGCCCATGGGTGAACTCTAATCTCTGATAACCTATTGAAGAGGGCTAAAGCTCCTAGCTTGCGCCCTCTAGAGGAGCCTTAAACAACAAGAAAAGGGTCTGGGAATTACACTGTACACTTGTATGGAAGGAACCAAAAACATGACGAAAGGGAGAAATAAGAAAACACTCCCAGCCCCCAACCCTGAGAACATTG